>JAZDUA010000447.1:600000-815000 GCA_038098605.1 Gryllus longicercus
TAAGTTAACCTACATTAAGTTGTTTATGTTTTATTTTCTTGTCAAAGATGGCCCACAATTTTTACTACAGGTCCAAGTGCAGCACTTATTCGTTTCCGCTAAATGTAATCCATTATTTAATCATTTGTCTTGCTGTAAATTTGAAACGAGGATAAACACAACCCAATAAAACTGTAAAATGACAAGTATACACATCAATGACAACAAACAGTACATCTCGTAAATATGTACCTAATAAACTCTTCTAAGGTTTACGATGTTACGCTGTGCCTGAAGACATAAGAACCTGTCATTCGTGAATATCTTCTCTAATTTTTACGAGAGAATTGAGCCCATAAATTAGTAACTTGTCTTATAGTGCACAGTAAAAATTAGAAATGTAGATAGTTATTACGTTCATGAATAGAGGGAAAGAAGCTAAAAGAAATCACTTTACTTGATTTATACAAGTTTTATATTGCCGCTTTATTAGTTATGTCTACCTAGAACAATGAAACATGGAAGTATACTAAGAAATGGGGCTATTAGGTGAAATTAGGTGGATAAACTGCTAACGAATGATTCAGGTCGGGGTGAGGTGGGAACAAGTTTTCCTATCTAATAGATGATTGTGATGGACAAAAACCAGAACAACACCAGTTTTATGCAGCTACATTTTACATTAGAAGGCTTTTTGAGAGTTTCCCAGGACAGGAAATCTAAAAGGCGTAATACATTGACAATGAACACGTGCCTCTGTCCAAAGATGTGGTTTGGATTAGACAGAACTCTTCAAAAGTAGCAAAATCTTCAAAAGTATTTGACATCCAGTTATAATTACTTTAGAGATGATGGAAAATTTGTGGTAATCTATTCAAAAGAATAGTTACGTAGTTAGTACTAATTAGATATGTTTATCAAAATTTGCTTTGAGTTAATGATTGGTGGCAAACAATTTTTCTAAATTGTCCGGAATCTCTTTCAATTGTCCTGAATTGAATTTTTCCACAAACAAATTACGCATTAGTTTAGATTTTTGAGCTGACGTGTATTTTTCAACTAAAAATCAAATTAAAGTAATCACGAGGGTATTTATTTTATAGTATTGGTACAACCATTTACAATATTGTGATTTCAGTGGTGCTGCTGCTGTCTAATAGATATTGAAAATTAGTAACAGTTCATTACGTACTAACAAGAAGATCAGTGCTCCCAACATTTGCTTGGCCTGCTATATTCTTGTATATATAGGTCGTGTATACGACATTCTATTGCCAATCAAGGTTTACTGACTTCATGTACAGAGCTCGGCGATAAAAGTTTTTCTGTCGGAAATTTGCCGTTTTTCGACCCAGGTATACAACACGTTCTCTTCTGACAAACAAGGGTCAAAGAATGTGGACAATTAGTTTGTATTTCATGCTCTCTGAAACGAAAATATTATCGAGTAGAGATGCTTTTGATTGACAAACAAACAGACCATACTTTCCACTACAACATTTACGAGTATACGTACTTGTGCATGTGTGTGTGCGCGTGTGAATGTGTGGGTGACTACGTGTGTGAGTTTGTGTGAGAATGTGTGTGTGAGAGCGTATGTGAGTTTGTGAGAAACAGTGTGTGAGTGTGTGTGTGTGAGCGTATAAATTTGTGTTAGCGTGTGTGTATGTGAGTGTGAGCGTGTGTGAGAGAGTGTGTATGTCTGTGAGTGCGTGAGTGAGTGTGTGAGTGTGTGTGGCGCGAGTGGGGTTGTGGCGAGGGGCGGGGTGGGGCAATCCCAGTCTTGCTCCCCGCCCCGATTGAATGAGGAGCTGCCGCTGTCGTGACCCGTGTGTGTGTGTGTGTGTGTGTGTCGCCGCCAGAGGAAAGGCACGGCGCCGGTCGGGCGGGCGGGGGGCGGGGCGGGCAAGGCCGCTCCGCGACCCACATTCGCCGCCGGCGCCCAACAGGCGCCACGCAGACAAGGAGAGGAGGAGAAGTACAAAAAAAGAAGAAAGACAATGAGGCGGAGACACAAGGAGGAGGAAGAGAGGGAGAAAATGAGCAGAAAGAGAAGAAATAGAGGAGATAGACAATGAGGCGGAGACAAGTAGAGGAGGAGAGCCAGAAAATGAGGAAAAAGAGCAAAAATATAAAAGGGAAGAAAGCCAAGATGAAGCCAAAGCCAAAGCTAAGACGGAGGCAAGTGGAGGAAAAAGAGACGTAGGAGAAATAGAAAGACGGGGGAAAAGGAGATAGACAATGGGACGGAGATAAGTGGAGAAAGACAAGTACGAGGAGAAGAGAAGAAAAAAGAGAAGGAGAAAGCGGAGAAGAGAGAGGAGGTAGAGTCAAGAGTAAAAATAGAAAGAAGGAGATAACGTGAAATACAAATAGGACGAACAGGTGGAGGTAGGTAGATGAGAAAGAGAAGGAGAACACGAGGAGAAATAGGAGGAGAAAAATGATGACCAATTGGAGACAGGGAGAATGAAGTGGAGGAGACAGATAAGGGGCAAGATAAAATGAGGAAAGAGAAAAATAAGGAGATATATACGGATACAAAGAGGAGGAGGATGCTGAGGTGGGGACAGGAGAAAGAATGGAAGAGGAGAAGACGCAGGTGATAGGAAAAGTGTTTTAACCAAACTAGACTCTGATTTCAGACATAGTGGATGATATTTGGCCGACAATTCACCTCCTTGAATAATACTTCTCACGAACTCCCTCCTTCTCCCGCAGTGTCTGTGTGTCGTGTGATAGGCACAAGTTTGTAAATTCATTGTGATAAATGCACTCGCAGCGATTACTAATAGAGTCCATTACATTGTGGTTCACTTCACATTCGGTAGTCCTCTGGTCTCCAGACTGTTTGACAGCTCTCGCATGCTAACACGTTGCCGGTGGGTGATGAGGTTTTCTGGATATCCAAAACTCAGGTGACTTTGACCCAAAGATATGTGTGGTGGCGTAGTGTATGTTAGTGTAAGTGTGTGTAAGGGGTGATGGTAGAACAAGGAAGTGGAAGGAAAGATCGCGCGCGGTCCGTAGCCCGTTTGTTAGGGTACTGCTCCGGCATTCGCCTGGTGTTGACCGCAGAAACCACGGAAGTCCGATCGGAGAAGCCGTCCGCTACGATTCCCCTCCAGACAGCGGCCGACATCGCCCTAGCTACGTAGCCAGTGTCAAAACTCCGGTGGCGGCCTTGCGCCAGCCAGCTCGCATTGCGGACGGGTCATGCGGTCGTCGGTGGCACAATCACAGCCCGACGTCCGGTTCCGTTGGCGCGTGCGTGGGCGACGGGCACGCTTCCATTGTTGCTCGCAAGGGCCGCCGGGGCGGTTGCGATACGGCGGGGCGGGGCGGGCCGGGTGTGCTGCCGCCCGGTCTCCCTTGGACTAGTTCGCGTCTACGCAAAGATTCGTTACGGTTTGGGATGGTTAGTTAGTTAACGCCTTATTTTACGTCGCGATACTCGGTCCATCAGGCTCGCTCTTCTGTTTGAACACGCAAATTTTGCTACGCTCCTTTCACTAGAAAAAAGGTATTACTCGTCGACGAAACTGGCGATTTTCAATTTATCTCAGACTTCTTTTAAGTTTGAGAATATTAACTTGCAGTAAATCTACAACATGGGACATCCGGATTTACTACTTATCCGAAGACGTATGAAGGATTCTTCGCCCTTAAAAATCCCCGGCTTCGATCGGGTTTCAACCCGTCAACGTGGGTACGACAGCCCGACATGCTAACTTTTGTAGCACCGTCTCGGAAATGGATCACTCAGGGTATCACTCTAGTGTCTCTGACTGGGACGTCCTAAGGTTCGAATCGCGGCGGTGGCAGGGGTTTCGTCACAAACTGGTTAGCTAGATCGAATTCAGCCACCCACTGCTTTGATCGGTAGTTTTACATGGTTTCTCCGATCAACCAAGCGAAAGCTCGAGTACAATGCTAACAAACGGGCCACGGACCGCGCGCGATTTTTCCCCACTTACATGTCCTTTTATTACCCCTCACTGACACGCACTTTCACTTACAAGGACTACATTACCACACATGTCGGGAGAGCGGTCGGGAGCTTAGAGCTTGTCCCGGCTGGGGCGGTGCCCCGATGGTGGGAGATACCTGGTAACGAGTAACTCCTCCTCCCGAAGAAGAAAATATGCACTACACTAGCACAAAGGCCGGGAGACCGGTCGGGAGCTTAGAGCTTGTCCCGGCTGGGGCGGTGCCCCGCTGGTGGGAGATACCTGGTAACGAGTACCTCCTCCTCCCGAGGAAGAAAATATGCACTACACTAGCACAAAGGCCGGGAGAGCGGTCGGGAGCTTAGAGCTTGTCCCGGCTGGGGCGGTGCCCCGCTGGTGGGAGATACCTGGTAACGAGTACCTCCTCCTCCCGAGGAAGAAAATATGCACTACACTAGCACAAAGGCCGGGAGACCGGTCGGGAGCTTAGAGCTTGTCCCGGCTGGGGCGGTGCCCCGCTGGTGGGAGATACCTGGTAACGAGTAACTCCTCCTCCGAGGAAGAAAACATGCACTACACTAGCACAAAGGCCGGGAGACCGGTCGGGAGCTTAGAGCTTGTCCCGGCTGGGGCGGTGCCCCGCTGGTGGGAGATACCTGGTAACGAGTAACTCCTCCTCCGAGGAAGAAAACATGCACTACACTAGCACAAAGGCCGGGAGAGCGGTCGGGAGCTTAGAGCTTGTCCCGGCTGGGGCGGTGCCCCGCTGGTGGGAGATACCTGGTAACGAGTAACTCCTCCTCCGAGGAAGAAAACATGCACTACACTAGCACAAAGGCCGGGAGAGCGGTCGGGAGCTTAGAGCTTGTCCCGGCTGGGGCGGTGCCCCGCTGGTGGGAGATACCTGGTAACGAGTAACTCCTCCTCCGAGGAAGAAAACATGCACTACACTAGCACAAAGGCCGGGAGAGCGGTCGGGAGCTTAGAGCTTGTCCCGGCTGGGGCGGTCCCCCGCTGATGTGAGATATCTGGTTGGGGGGAATCCCCGAAAGCTGACATTGGTCGGCGCTGGATCTCTCCAGCATGCGAGGGAATACCACCGTAATTTAAGGCGATAAAACATGCACTACGCTTAGGGGAATAATTATCTTACCAGCTGACGCGCCCCAAAACATTAATCAATCAAACTCAATCCAAGTAAAAATAAATTTGTGATCAGGAAGGTAATGATACCATCCCAGCAAAATTCACTATGGAAATTGGTTAGAATTTTACAAAGGTTAAGGGCTAAGGTATATCATGAAATCTCCATTCATAAAATCAACTTACTGAATCCCATTATTTCCTCCCAACACTTGGAAATTAACACATTTTTCCATCGTCTTGTCTGAAATCGATCTGACGCGGGATAAACTTTCATTAGCTGCGTTCTGCATCGCAAAATCCCTCTTGTTCTTTTCCATTACATTACCGCCATATATGTTCCCGTCTTGTTTCGCGTCAGGCCCGCCATGTCGAGAAGAAGTTTACTTCTCGGGTCGTGCCGACGCCCGATACAGATCTTAACGTGTGTGTTTGTAATCCAATTTTCTCCCGAAACAGAATCCGCCGCCGTCGGCTCGCATGACTTTCCTAACTCCGCTCCAGAAAGCGACGTGCCAACCCGCGGCTGACAGTTGAATAAGGAAGCCTTAGTGAGCCCGTGACGCAGGCATTCAGAGGGGCAGATCAGAAATTCCGTTAGTGAGGGGTCATACTTGCTACATTATTCAACTGGAACAACGAACCTGCGTGAATTCTTGTTCTATGCGTTGCTGAGAATTGGAGCTGAAAGTAATTATCATTTTCTAGAAGTAAACATTTTGCAAAACCCCGTTTACAACGGTACGAGAGAGAATGTACTTGAGAAGAAAAATTAATTGGACTTTTATGTCAAGGAAAAGACAACTATTTTTAGTCCCATTTATAGTTTCTTTAT
The DNA here is from genome assembly GCA_038098605.1 of Gryllus longicercus. Lineage (NCBI taxonomy): Eukaryota > Metazoa > Arthropoda > Insecta > Orthoptera > Gryllidae > Gryllus > Gryllus longicercus. The sequence continues at coordinate 605,908 of JAZDUA010000447.1, forward strand.
TATATTAAAAAAAACTTTTTTGTGGTTCAATAATTATATTCACATAGTGTAAGTGAGTAGAACAGTTTTGCTTGTCCTTTTAACTCAAACCTACTACATGACGGTGAGTTCTAGTAACGTTCCATTATGTGTCACGTTCTACAGTATCGGAGCTTATTGGCGCAACATCACAGGGGAAGAAAATTAAGGAAAATGTTAAGTACGGAATATTGGATAATGGCTCAACTAACGTTATCGCAGTTGAAATTAGTAACTCTAGGTAGGTAAACAGACAAACGCACTTGCGTGATGAATTGCCTCTTGCGACTCTGTAACTATGACCAACTACAACAATTGTGGTTGGTTTTGATACAATTCCAACCTAAAATTGCTTCCCCTTGCCACCGGGGATGTACTGACGTTCTCAGTTTTGAAACATATCCTTGCTTATAATAAAAAAATTTTTTAGAAGAATTGTAATTCAAATATATTATCTTCCGACATGTCACGTTTGATACGCAAGTTGATAAAATAATCAATTCAATTTTCTTTCATTTGACGTTTGTTTCTTTTAATTTAGTAATAGTCTCTTTTTATACAAAAAATCTGTTTAGGTTGAAAACGTTAATCTAAATTACATAAATCTCAGTAGACATAATTTGTAATGTGATGATCAGAAAAAAGTATGTATGTACGTTAGCAGGAATACTCATTTTTTTGAAGTTGTAATTTTTTAAAAAAATAGTTTCTTGGAACTGTAAACGTGGCTGCTTGCTAGACTGAAAATATACCTTCTCTATCTACGGACGTTTTCCTGAGCTCTCGTTTTGTTGGATGCGAGATGATTGGTAGGTTTAATTATTTCTATCAGCAGAACCACAAAAAATGTTTAAATTTGTTTGATTTAACCCTAGATTACAAAGGCGCATTATGTAGTTGTGTTAATAAATAATAACTACAAAAAATAGTATTGCATAACTTCAGAACTACGTACACCAACGCTTGAATACGAGATCCATCTCAACAACAAAAGAAGAGAAACGAACCACTCATCCTCCGCCGAAAACATTCGGAGAGAAACTTCCCGCCCTGCCCCTCCCCCTCACCGGGTCGGCCCCGGAGTTGACAAGCCAGAGCGTGGGCGCTGCTTCCTTAATCCGACACGAGATGTCTCCATCGCTGCGCGCTCGAGATGCGTGTGATTGCCGCGGCCAGCGCTGATGTCGCGACTGGAAACAGAAGACAAACGTCCGTCTAGAACGCCGTCACTGCGTGTTGCGCAACATACGGCGTTGGTATGTCACACGCCCCTCTAGAGCTTGAACGTAGATGACAAGCAATGTTTATAAACTTATTTTTAATATTAAAAACGTTACATCTGTGGGTGGCCTATGAGGAAGTATTGCAATCTGAAATGGCGCAATGTCAAATAACGATTATGAAACATTGTCGTTCTTTCAAGTCCAGTTTAAATCTAACGAGAAAAGAGATATATAGTTGTTTTTTTAAAATTCGTAACCTCCTCGGAAATGGAGAGAGAGAAAGATAATTTTATATGGCAAGCAATAAAATACACTATGTGTGTTAAAACCGTCAGATGAAGTGTTTTTCTTAGAAATCATTGTCAGAAACATCGTGTGGCTTTAGAATTTTGTAAGGTCATAGGTAAACGGTACGACACTGAAATGTATGTTTTGATTTTTTGAAGTGCTAATGTTGATATGATGGACACTTAGTCCTCTGGTATCTGCTTCCCGAGTCATTTGTATCCTACGCTAAGCGGCGATTTTTCTTTTTTTCGGGAACCATTGAAGTCGATGTGTGCCGGGGACTTAGAGACAGTAGGGAAGGGGGATTGGGGAGGTGTATGGGCAAGAAGTGTACTAGGTGAGTAATGCGGGATGGAATGAGATGGTGGGAGCGGAGTCAGGCGATAAATACTAGGCGGTACAGAGACATCGGGGCGAGACGAGACGGGGAGTTGTATGGTGTGGAGAGGTGGATTAATTGACTGATTAGCGATTCCTGAAGCGTCATCGGCTAAGGTCATTAGTCCCGTAAGTGTAGTGCTTTCTTGATCTCGGGAGGAAGCGGTAATCTTTCATCGATGGATGTCGAGATTCAGCACCGACCTCCATTCGCTGGCGGGGATTTTTTCCCCAACAATGGACACAACTCGGGTTCCACTTCCATTCGGAAGAAGCTCTAAGCTCCCGACTAGTCTCCCGTTGTGACAGTGAAGTGCATGTTAAAGCAAGTAAGTGTAAGTAAGAGGTAGAATAGGACAAGGAAGAGGTAAAAAAACGGCGCGCTGTCTGTAGCCCGTTTGTGAGGGTGCTGCTCCGGCATTCTCCTGGCGTTGATCGGAGAAATCGCGTAAACCTCTCGATCAGAGCAGCCGGCACTAACAGCTAGAATTCTGTTCCAGACAGCGATTGAATTCGACCAAGCTACGACGCCAATGTCTAAAATCCTGACACCGTCAGGAGTGGAACCCCAGCCGGGCAGCGTGGTCGAGCATGGCTGAGCGAGGTGAGGTGGGAAGGGCCGGGGCTGGGCGGGTCGGGCCGGGGCTGGGCGGGTCGGGTCGGGTTGGGTCGGGTCGGGTCAGGACGTGGCGGTACAGTACGGGACGGGACGGGACGGAACGGGACGGGACGGGACGGGACGGGACGGGACGGAACGAAACGGATTGGGACGGTACGGAACGTGACGGAACGGTTTTGTACGGTACGGGACGAAACGGGACGGTACGGTACGGTACGGGCCTGGACGGGGCGGCGCAGGGTGGGGCGGGACCTGGCGGGATGCAACGGGACGGGACGGGGCGGGAGGGGCAGCGCCGAGCTGAGCGAAGTGGGAGTGGATGTAGTGGGTGGAACGGTGGAGAGTCGAAGTGGGGCGGGGCAGTAATGGTGGGCGTCGCAGCGGAGGTACTTCTGTCTCCGAGGCCTCAGGGACAAACTGCTTCCTCGCATCGCAGCGCGGGAAGGGGGTTGTATATGCCTGGCGTGTACGCGAAAAGCCCACGGCCGACGGTCTACTTATTAAAATTTCACTTCACCTACCACGTGCACGAAGGGTTACACCGGGGAACTTCCATCTCCAGAAGTGTTGCTGTTGTTGGAAGACACCGAATAAATTTCGAAGTTTGGTAATTTTTGAAATTTTAGAGTTAGCTGTGAAATTCGGAACTATCCCATCTTTAAGTATGTTTCACTCTTTGTTTACAAGAAATAGAAACAAAATGTTGGAACTAGTTGTGAGGTAATTTTGAAAATCGTCCGAGGGCTACATGAGAAATACCCCCAAACTTAAATACGTTTCTTTTTTATATCACAGATCGTCCAACAAGTTCAAATTGTCCGGTAAATTGTCATTTTTCCAAATTTCCTCCAAGTAGTTAAATCTCTAGTGTTGTTTACAGACGGACGGACGTTAGGAAAAAAACAACAACTTTTTTCTTATCTGGGGACCCCAACACGCATTTTTCTTGAAATCTCGAAATCGTTTTTTCGCAGCATTAAATAATTTTCTCCATACTAGATACATTACTTCGTATTTACGTACGTGTACTAGAAAGTAAAAACATTTCGAAGAAAAATACAATTTAGGGGGGAAATCTATGAATTAATCATTGTTTTCCGAATATTTTGTTCAACAATTAAGTAGATGTTCTAATGTGATAAAATATGTTCGCATAATACGTATGTTATATGAAGGTGTTCAGTTATAATTTAGTTGGCAACAAAATGGCGTACGGTCTACACTCGCCCAGTTATGTCACTACTGGAGACGTGCATTTTTTAGGGTTTCCTTGCTACAGAGGCCGATGAGCAAGGCTCGGATTCTGATGACATGTCATCTTTTCATTGGTGCATTCTACACGTAACTCACTTGTAAATAAATGTATATCACGATTTATAGGTGATACAAATATATAGTTTTGAGGTCTTTTTTTGTGATTTTGCAATTTGTACCTCATTTTTGCAGACCTTCGTGTCATTTTTGTCATTTTTTTCGCATTTTGTTTCCTTTTCCCGTTTTTTTGGTAGTGTTTCATGAATTTTGTTAGTGAATGTTACAATGACAACTTTTTTAACTTTAAATTTACAAAAATACATTTTGTATTAAATCATCGGTTCATGGCAAAATTTACTGCAGTGGACTGAAGTGTATTTTGTTTTTCGAACTCTCAAAAATACACAATTACATCTTCTGTACCTTCCTCGACATTTCTAAACTGATGGTTGGAAGACCGGAGCTGAAGATAATATTCCCTCCTAAAATAAAGACTTTTTATATTCTGTGATTTTATATAAAGAACGTTTATTTAAAATTGAAAAATTCATTGAATAACTAAACATTTTCATACATATTTTTGAGTGTTTTTTGAAAGAATAGTCATGTTCCCCTTATTTTAAGTCTTTTTAGGCCATTTTCCTCTTTTAAGTCATTTCATAGGTCAATTTCCTCTTATTGTAAATCATTTACAAAGAATTTTTAGGTCATCAGAATCCAAGCCCTGCCGATGAGCCTTCTCAGCCGGTGGTATCTCGCATACGGGAACGGCCTATAGTCAGGCGCTCTTGGCTCTCGTGATAGTGGGCGTTGCCTTGGAATTTTGTACGCGTCCTCAGATCCTCGGCGTGTTCATATCCTCTGCGGACAGCGGACACTAAAATATTCACTCCGCGTTGGGCCCACCACCGTTATACCTGTTCGGGCGGAGGAAGTTTATTGGAGATAAAATCTTTTTAGAAGACGTTGGTTGAATACTGGAGCATCCACGGGGAATGCTTCGTGTGGAAGGTGTTTGCTGCGCATTCTGAAGACTTATTCATTTGTTGTGTGTGAACAATTTTACAAGGAGAAACTTGCATAATTCGGTTTACCGGTATTTATTTTATTTATCACGACAATGATTCTCAGAAAGATAACTTAAGTCGGTACAAGTTACTTTGTTGGGCATCATATTTAGTTTAAATAATTTTTAGATACAAAATATTTTTTTAACATAATTGATTAAAAAATAAACGTAACTTAAACAATAACACCTTAAATTCAACAGCTCGAGTTTTCTAAATTAAGGTACTGACTGCTACGGGTCAAACACATTTATAATTTTTTATGATGTCCGAAGATTTAGGATTTTTTAAACGCCTTTTTAGGCTTTTTGAAAAAATAAATTACAATTTTTAGATTCATTAAGCCCTTATTTTTTTGATCATGTTGGTATAAAGTTCAATATTATTGACAGTAAATACAAAAAATAAATTATTAACTCACTTTATTAATTTTTTTAACCATTGTATAATCACGACCATTAACGAATAAAGAATTAAAATCGATTCACGGGATTGGTCAATGTGGTTAGAGAAACAAAGGCGTAACTAATTGTTTCTTTAACCACATGGACCAATTCCGTGACCCGATTTTAATTCTTAAAGTTTTACTTATGAGCTAAAACGAATAAAGTAATCTAAAACAAGATATTCAAATTGTTTTCAAAGCATCTTCTTAAATGTTCCCTTAAAATTAGCATAGTAACAAAAAACGCACTGTCTTTAATATTGCGATAGTGGAATGAACAACCATATACCTTCTCAGAATATCATATTCCTAGTCTCTCTACACATCCTTGCAACGAGAAAAGTTCGTTCAACACAGCATTAAGTTCAGGCGCTTACATCATAGATGAAACCGCTCTAGGTCCCTGAGAATGAGTTCAAATATTTCTCCTAGAAGAACGGCATTTGTTCTTTCATCTCTGCATAACGGGAATTGCGTTGAATTTTCGAAAGCTTTGACCAGACTTCATTATCCACAGTCTCTTCCTTAAAACGGTTTTAATGACTTTCATTGCTTTGTTTAGTACACGGCACAAATCGTCTTCTAAGTTTTAATATTTGTTTGAAATGTGGACACCAAAAAAACCCGACCACTAAATATGAATAAATTATTTTTTTCATACGAAATTTCCATGATATTTTCGGAAATCCACTTTCATCCTTATTTCAGATGTTCATTCCTTCGGCTTAGAAATGATTGAAACGATATTTATTTGAAAATAAAGACAATAAGAAATGAGGAATGAGCATAAAAATAATAATATGATCCCTCGTTACGAATGTTGTGAATATTATCAAATATTTTTTTAAAAAAATGATTCATCATATACTAAGCATTTAGCTATATTGAAGATATTTTAAGTGGATAAGAGAAATTTATTTCTAACACAAAATATGTTTTTGTCATTTATTTATTCTTCAATAATTTCAAAATAGTCTGTAAAACAAATACTATCAACGTTTCTAAATCCTTTCTCAAATTTTGTGAATGTAGTTACAATGTTAACATAATGTCTATGTCGATTATAAGAACAATGAAAAACTGAAGAGACAAACAAGTTAACAAGGTAAATGTCAATGAATTCAAATAATTTTACATAATGTTTTTAAATTATTATTTCGATGTACTTACTTTAAATGTTATCTTTCCCATTAGTTAGGCCAGACTTACTAAAATATTTTTGTAATATCAATAAAACAACTAGTTTTTGAAAATTGTACCTTACGAAACATTAGTATAAAACAAGAAATGCTAGTTATTAAACCGTATTTCTTGAAAACAATAATTACTTCTAAAAGCCAACATTAGTACGGCATTTGTCGGAACAATAACGTTCTTGGACCCTTTTATTCACACACATGGGTCCACTCTCGTAGTACGTGATTTTCTCAGAACAAGAAATGTGTTAAGTACTACTTACTAGAGATGATATAAAAAGACGTTCCAAAATGAGAAAGTAGATTTCGCTCTAAAGTTCAGTTGGCCACACTTGTGGTTCATTAATGTCCATTATTATAAGCTATTGTATGTAAGTGGAACAACAAAACTTTTCTGAAGTAAAAAAGCAATCCAACAGTAGAGAAAAAGATGGAGCCACTAAAACATATTTGCTTTATATTTATTTGTTTCTTACTCTTCCAAGGAAATACCAGCGTAATTGATGGTACTGAAAATATAGTCTGCATAAAAATAATTAATTTAAATTAACGAATGTTTGTAATTACCGGAAAATTTATCATTTAAAAAGACAAATTTTAAGAATTTTTTAACATTTGATTTGATGCTCAGAATGTTGCTTTAATAAAACATAGATTATTTTTAATAACAGAGCATCCTTAGTTTGTTCTTTTTTAAGATTGCAAATTCAAAGTTGTTTTTTGAAGAGGTAACAGAAAGAAATCAATTAAATTAAAGTATTGTCGACTAAAAAGAATTAAAAAAGAAGTAAACGAAAAATATTACAAAATCAATACGTTCTTAACAGAAACTCATAAAAATATAAGGTGACGAATCAATTTTTAAAAAATCGAATACATAAAAAAATCTGCTTTGTTATAAAAATAACTGCTTTGTTATTACTTACTATACATACGAAATCTCACACCTCAATATATTTCTAATGTACCACCTCCCAATACTAATATTTCTACAAAACTCTTTCGATTACTTACTAGGTTACTCGGTCGAATTCTAAAGAAAATCTGAAGACAAAAACAGAAACCAGCAGCAAAATATCAAAACTTTGAAATGAACACGAAAAAGTAAAAAAATATTAAAAATTTAACAAATACATTTTAAAACATTAAAAATTTACATTGAAAAAATGAAGTCTTTGACAAATCAGTCTAAACTCGAAAATAACTTCCTCCAAAATTACTATTTTTTTAATGACTCAATGCACCTAAGAACAAAAAGCAGAAATATAAAATTAAATAGGGAAATAATTACGAAACAAAACTATTTAAAAACACGCCGCGTTTTAAACTTTTCTGCTCTAAATTCCGCACATCCCAGCATAATCCGAACATAACGAATCTCCACAACGCTACTTTTACAAAAAAAAACCCTCGCAACACGTGTTAAATAACGACACCATTTCGCCTCATTTCTTTCGTCGGCAGCACTCTCAGCACCTGTTATCGCCCGGCGGTTATGAAGAGATTGGCAGCAGGTGCTCACGGCAACAGATTTCGACGTCCCTCCGTCCGTCCACCTGGGGCGGTAACAGGCGGTCGGGCTGCAGTCGGGCATTTTGAAGTGCGAAAAAGAGGATCGCCAGCTCATTACCCGAGAGAGGTGGTCCAAATGAGGCACCTTCCAGCTAGATGTCAACTAATGGTCGGAAGCCAGGGGGAGGCCGAACGAAATTGGATGGTGTTAAAGTGACCGTTTAACGGAGCGGGAACACAGGTGCTGCCAGGTATTTTTAATATCGATGTGTTTTGGTCACTGACGCGAAGCGAACGTCTTGGTGGAAGGAGAATTTAACGAAGCAGGGGCTTTGGAGTGTGCATAAGGGTTGTCCAAATTCAACACCGGGAGAGGCGGCTCAGGGCATACGTTGATGTCACTGCAGTGCCGCTGATTGGGAGGTCCTGTGATTGAGTCTCGACGGTGGCAAAGATTTTCGACACTAGCTTGATAATTAGGTCAAGTTCAGTCTATGTTTGGAGGAGAATTCTAGCGGCTGGCGGCTCTGATCGATAGTTTTCCCAACACCACGCGAACGCCGGAGCAGTACCCTACAAAAACCGCGCGAGATCTTTCCTTCCCATTCCTTGTCCTCTCCACACCCCTCTCACACACTTTCACTTACATGCACTACACTACCACAAAAGTCGAGAGCTTGCAGGTTGTCCCGGCTGAGGTAAGTGTCCTGCTGGTTGGTGGTTGATTAAAGCCCAGCAAGGTCTGCGCCGGATCTCGCCATCCAGCGGGCGAGATTACTACCACCTACTGAGAAAAAAACATGCACTATACTTACGGAACTAATGTCCTTCGCAAATGACACACCCTGAATCACTAAAAATTAATCTGTCATGAACGGCAGGAGTGACTACGAATCGCAATGGACAGCCTAATATTTCTACACTTATATACTGCAACATATCATTACAGAAAAATAATAGCCGTATTATTTTGTGGGAAGACTTTATATTTGGTAGCAATAGTGGTGCATGATGAAAGAAAGATTGACTTACGCTACTCATTCAAGAGAAAATTAAGGAAAAGATTAATAAAATGTGACATTTATTCGTTTATGGTTCGTAAGCAACAATATGTGTCAGCTTTCGAGTGTGAGAGTAAGTATTGATTCATAGTTAATACTTCGGTCAATAGTCCTGTAAATGTAGTGCATGTTATTTTCAGCAGTGGTACTGTTCCGACTTTGCTGGAACATGTGGTCCAGCGCAGGACCATTATTTGGCTTTTAAGGTCCCTCCCTGGAATATCCTTCAGCGTGACACTGTCCCAGCCAAGACTCACCTGCAAACCTATAGACTGGTTTCTTGACGTAAGTGGTTGCACAATGTATGCAAGTGTGTGTGTGTGTGTGTACGTAGACAAGGATATGCACATTTCCAGCAATTTGTAAACACTAGTGTATTTGTGAGTTGAAGTACTTAAAATGTCTTCAAATTAACTTTTTCAAAAAACTCAAAAATTTTCTGTGAAGAAGAGCTTTAATATTCGAATTTACATTAGCGCCTAAAAGCCAGTTTGTTTTAAAAAAGGCTCCACATTTTTCGAAGAAAATTGGCATTTAGGACGAGGTTTTACTGTTCTTATCTTAAAATAATATTACCACTCTACAATTAGAAAAATAAAAAAAGGAAGTGACTGTGTGAAGACAAAAGAAAGGCCCCCGCTGCTCCTGAAAATCGAAGATTAGCCTTCCTCTGCTCTGCCTTGACATGTAAGCTCCTTGTTTTCTAATGTCTCTCACAGACTTGAGATTATTTTTCTACGTAACATCTATTATCTTTGTTCATCCAACTTCTATTTTCTTCTTATTTCCATCTCTGCGATGTAATATTCTTTCCTATTACGATTTAGTAGCAATAACATTATAGAACGCTTGCAGTTTCATGGCTACAACATTGAAAGAAACGATGTTACCAAAGAGGTTTGGAGTAATAAGACATGCCCAACCACGTATCAATTATTAGGAGACTTTTATAGGGAGGTGAATTAATACAGGACTGTGTTCACTCTAATGACGTTCAATGAACTTCCTTAAGAATTATAAATTGTAATTCATGACTTCATAATCTTTTATGAGATATGGGTACATAATGTTCTAACAAGTAATCAGATACGTAAAGAATCATCAAATTCATTAACTAGTTTTTAATCAATATTCTATTCAATTTTACCTTTTAAAGATTTTACTTCAATGAGAAAGAACGGCTGTAAAAAAGATAAAATGTGAGAAATGCTGCAAAGAAAAATAAAGGAAATGAACAAAATTCAAAAAAAGACAAAAGAGATGATAACAAAGAATATGGTTCTGCAAGAACTAATTTTGAACGTGCTGTATTGCATCACATCTGATTAATCTAAAATCTCTATTAGCCGTCTCCTTGCACAACTTCAAGAATTCCACCGTGCACTTGGAACTCATTCCGATCTCAGTTTCTGATATCTGGCGATGATGTAGAAAAGATATGTAAAAACGGTAGTTATAATGTTAATTAGCAGTAAAAGATAAGAAAGAGGGGGGTAATTCGAAATGAAAAAACGATAAAGAGGTGAAAAGGGCAAGATAATGAAAATTGGATTAGACGTATCCCCGATAACACAAGCAAGACAACGATTATTACTTTATGATCAGGTGATTACAAGCACGAATAGCATTTGACACGCATTTGACTGATACACTCACTTCTAACTTCTCGAAAATCACAATTACTGGCGATCTGCTTCAACAGTTCTACCGCACTTCTGCAACTAATTTCGATCTATTTTGAGACCTCTCTGTAATCAATGGCTTAGGGAAGGTAAGCAGCAATTGTAGTTATAACATAAGTAAAACCTAAGAAAAAAGGGGAAAAAATCTATGGGAAAAGGAATTTGAAGAAATGGAACAAAAGAAAATAGAAATTAAACGAGATGCATTAGTACATTGTCAAGACAACCACACGATTTAAGAATAACGGGACTACGAATGTAAATTATCTTCAGCATTAGGATGGTGATGCGGCGGTTCGATCAATAATTTTTTGGGGGCTGCTGGAGAGTGGCAAATATTTTAGGAAACTGACAATCATTGACTTTGTTTTTGACATGCTTTTCGTTCACAATATGATGCCATATATGCGTTTTCTATACATTAAATGAAAACAGTAAAATTTCGAACTTTTCACTCGACAACCGAACATTCAGAACACATTTCGCAAATAATTATTGTATATTGAATGCTTAGGACCGTTTATACCCTTATACCCAAGGGTATTGCTAGGGTTAACATGTAGAATGGAATTTCAACACACTCACTTTTAACGTCTCTAAAACCTCCCTCACTGCTGCTCTACTTCTACAATCGCGCCGCACACCTGGAACGTATTCCGATCCCAGTATCTTGCGACCAGAGGGGAGATCACTCCACCGGGTCATTACCGACCCGCCACACCCAAACGAGTCCCATTTAACCAGGTGTCAACTAACGAGACTTCGAGGGGCCCACGATCCGAGAAAATTGCAGCGAGAGGACACAACTCCCGTCGCACACAGGGAGAGGAGGCTCAGGGCATCAGCTGATGTCATTGCAGTGCCTCTGACCGGGAAACTCTGGGTTACACTCACCACGGTGTCAGGGTGTTTGGCACTAGCTACTCAGGTAAGTCAAATTCAACTACAGTCTGGAGGAGAAATCTTGGCTGCTCTGATCGGTAGTTTTCAGTGGTTTCTCCGCTCAACACCAGGCCATTGCTGGAACAGTACCTTAACAAACGGACCACGGACCGCGCGTCGTCTTTTTTACCTCTTCCTTGTCCTATCCTCACTCCCTTTCACACACTTACACTATCATGCACTACACAACCACAAATTCCGGGAGAGTGGTCGGGAGCTTGTTCTGGCTGGGGGGGTCCCCGCTGGTGGAAGATACCTTGTTGGGGAAAGTCCCGGTAGCCGACGGTAGTTCGGCGCCGGATCTCCCCGTCCAGCAGCGGAATATCACAAAGGAAAAACATGCACTGCACTTATGGGACAAAACACCTCCGTAGTTGACGCACGCTGAATCAGTCCCAACCAAACAACATCCCGACGCACAGTTCGGGAGAAGGAAATAGCCTTGTGAAGAGACGGCCTCGCAGAGCAGTGTTGCCAGATGTTTTGCGAGCTCTTTCCACACCACTGCTATGAAATATCCCCAAACACCCTCTCTAGTGAAACAAAATTTCTCAACTTAGAAATGAAAAATATTCTCCAAATTATTACAAACAAAATGAGCTGTCTCTGGCGATTCCATTGGCTGCCCTCTTAAGTTCAAATACTTCGAATCAAGCAATCGACGAGCTGCCTGAAGCTCTATACTATCTTCTGTTTTCTCGTATTTTTATTTCTCTGTGCCTGTCGTATATTTTCTGTTTTCGCCACATAAAAATGAGAATGACATCTATTGTTTCTTTTTTATTAATAACAATTAAGAGAATAATATTTCTATCTCAACTCTGCATGAAAATAATTTACCAAAAAAAATCCCTAAACATTTCCCCGTCCTTTTATGTTCCACATTCTTTGCCCACAACGAAACAAAATCCCCCATTTGGGGGACAAAATCCGCCTATTTGGCAACCATGCCGGAGCGAGAGGCAGGCGGACGAGGTGTTGATGGGATAAAGTGGTCGAGGTGGGAGGTCGACTGTCCGACAAGGCGTCGAAACATCTCGATATCTGGAGGGAAGTTGAAAGTCGACCGGACCGAAATGGCGATTGTATCTGATTGCTTCGATACGTTGTGGGTGGCTCGCTGATGGCTGTGAAGTTGACGAAGGTGTGAGGAGAACTGGATCGAATGAAATCGTGGATTTTTTTTGTGACCGGTTACAGTGTGTGTACGAGGCGGTGAAGGCGAAATCTCTGGCTGGAGGTCACGCGAGTAACAAGTGATTAGAGCTGTGTTCAATACGCTGGCATCAGAACTCTTGTAGGTAGAAATGTATCTGGCCACTGTGGTTGACGAAAGTGTCTCTGAAGGTTAGTGAGTAGGTTTAGGACAGATATCGAAATTAAATGTCTCATGTCAAACTTTCCTTCGTTATACATATTTGAAAGTGCAAACTTTTACAAGTCCGTAATAAACTTAGTTAACTGCAAACATTTCATTGTGTCCATCATTAACTCGAATCCGGCAACTGAATTAGATTTCATAAAATTAGAAATTGAAAGAAATATGAAGAACTTTCTCATTGCTCAATTATATTTCAGAGACTTGGTGACAGGAACTACTCTTCATTTAGAAATTTCAAATATCACCCAAAACATTAATTTAATTTTTCGGTGACTTGAAAACACGCTTACAAACGTTTCTTCAATTATTTTCGTAACAAACAGTATCTCAGAATCTTCAGGCAAATGCATGACTGAAAATGCAAAAATTAGCAATATATTAACCTATTTAATTGGAAATTTTAATAATACACATGTCATGTTACATGCAACATTGCACCACTCGCTTTAATCATTCAGTAGATGCTAAATATTTGATTTAATCAATGGACCAAAACGCTCATGCAATAAATTCGTTAAGTACTTCCTCAAAACATTTTACTTTTTCCCCATAAGATTACATTAAACAAACCTCAATACTACAAACGTCACTTTTTACAAATTCTTTTTTGTTCGTTTATGAAAAACTACATTCTAGTTCATTTTTTTCTTTTATTTTTAATATTAGGTCACAACAAACTCTCCAATTGTAGAGATATAAATGAAAATATAAAAAATATGTCCCTCAGTTTAATAGTCTACATTTTCAACTCTACTTGTAGACAATTCAGACACATTGAATGAAATTTGCATTGTAGTTAGTCTTTTAAATGCAGAAAAAACCACATCAAAATTGGTATAGGACAAAACTCGATTTGAAGCTCTTTTGAGTTGCCTTGTTAATTGTAAATAAACCCCGTATCATATTCCCTCTGAGCACAGTCTCACGACTTTCACCATACACAGCGAGGAAAACAAAGCGCCTCAACGTATTCATTTACTTTTTTTGTAATATCATTTGCCTTTGGTTTTAATTATTATTAGTATTCCCCATTTTCGTATCTTTTGTAATTTCATATTGTGTACTTTTTTATTTGTATTTCATATTTTGTAATTTGAATTGATATTGGTCTGTAACTATCATAATGTTAAATGTATCTGTTATCAATATTAACTCCCTTTCCGTTGCATTTTATATTTTGTAACTTCATTTGCCACTGGTCTCTATTTAAATATACCGTCTTGTATTTCATACTTTGTAATTTAATTTTTTAATTATTCTAAATTTAAAGTATCTATTATGTATATTAATTCCCCCAATTTGTTTTATTTTGTATTTACTTGGTATTTTATTTACATTTATTTATATTTATTTTGTTTATATTTGTGTGCGGATGATGACGGCAAACCTGTTGAAAGCCGGCTCTCTAAATAAATATATTAATTGTCGGCGATGACTTCATTTATTTCTTCATCTTCTTCTTAATTCCATCTAGAGTAACTTTCTGTAACCTCCATTCTGTTACAACATACTAATATTTGACTTATTGACATTGAATATTTGACAAGTGTTTGGTAATAAGGTTTATCGCTATCTACATTGTAATTTGCAAGTCTTCACCAGGGCCATAGAAAAATAGGTCAGGAAATGATAGTTCTAAACCTTAAGAGACAGTGTTCACTTACCCAGGACTTTTAAATGATTGCGTTACGCCTTTTATTAAGTCGTTAATTACAAACATTATTTAACATATTCATAATGGAAAAAATAAAACAAAACAAAATTCGATATTTTCTTCAATTTATCGCCATTTCACCGATGCGTTGCTGACAATTACTGGCACTATTGCAGATTCCTACCGACAGGTAGTTTAAATACAATAATAAATATTATTTATCTACAATTTATATAGCAACTGCTGCTTATGTTAATACTGCCTAAAATCCCAGAAATCATGAAAAAGTATATTCTCCGCTCTTGAATTTAAATCGTGTCGTCCTTAGCGGGAAACGTGTAGAAAGACGGCTCTAATGAAAAATGCTCTCCACGATAACATCAAACAAGCCCAAAAGTGGGGTAAAAAAATAATGCACTAAAATTTATATTTCTAAAATGATTAATATTACTTTGTTTTATCTTGTTAAGTCAAAAAATAAATTAACACACATGCACACAAATACTCACGCACTTCGGTACAATTAACACACGCAAATGAACACTAATACGTAAAAGCACTGGAAGTTTCATTTCAGTTTTCACATTTTCACAAATAATTAATTGTAAAAAGAGGATTGAGAAATACATCAACCTACGACGTCGGCATAAGTATAATATACCAACCAAATCAACTAATTAGTAAAAGATGTGAAAGTTCATGACTCAACAGTGCTCCTAAAAATTCTGAACTCGAATAACTCTACTTATGCTAAAGAAGTAAAAACCACATTTCTAATTTGCATCCAGAAACAATATAGTCCCAACTACACTTTTCTTCCATGTGAAAATCATCTAGCAAATGGAGCGTTAAATCTTACCACGCAAGAATATCTTAATCTGGAATGCTGTCCAATAATGTTCCTACTCTATAGACACCTGTCGTTACCAAATTTCCATAATCCACTGGGTTACGGTGTGAAATCGATACGATAACTATCGTCTGCCGCAAACGATTTTGATCGCAACTTCGATTGCGCGATGTGAAAGCAACATCCTAAACGCGTCAGAAATACAGCTATAATGTTAGTTCATTAGTTATAATGCAGCTCTGCTTCAGGGAAGCCAGAGTGGGCAAAACTGATGAAATATTTTTGAGAAAACTATTTTGAATAATTATTTTTTTGTTTTCTGTGTTAAAAAGAGCCAAATTTCATTTCAAAATGCTGTCTTCAAGTTGACGTTTTTTTAATTTTGAAGTGTATGTGGCGTGATACTGGGGACGACCATTTTGACACATCGTGGGTGTTGTTTGTACGTTCATTTCTGCTTTGGATGAGAGAAATGGTTAATATTTTGCTGACTAGTGTTGGACACACCGTTCGTGGTAACAATTGAGCATTGGACAGCGTCAAAATATACGCGTGTTTATGTTTGCGTAGAATATGGACCAGGAATGCACTGAAAAATTTAGGAACTATTTTCAGTCAGTTTAAAATGTTCATTTTTAGGGAACATTTTCTCAAAAAATATTAATAGAAGGATACTCAAATTTTAGCATAGCATGCAGCCCACTAGTTTATTTACTTAAATTTATAATACTTACTTAATTTATAAAATGCTAACACTTTAGACAATATTCTTATAAGAATATTGTATTTTTAATAAGAAAACCGATGAAAAGAGACATTTTTTAAAAAAGATTGGTAATATTTTCTTAAAAATGGCTTTGGAAAAATACATATGAAAGATGAATGAACACTTCCATAAAATTTCGTGTCTGTAAATTGAATAGTTTCTGAGAAAATATTCCTTACATTAATATTGGTGAGATAGGCCATTCCGGCTCCTCTTGAAAATCAGGTGGTATCTGTTAAGTGCTATCATTATTAAGTGTGTTATTAATCGTTAAAAATAGTATCACTGTTCAAAACATTATATAACATGAGAATCAGGTATAAAAACAGTGCATTACAAAATAGTACAGAATACAAATACTTTACATTATACTAATATTTATGTTTGTTATGAACAAAATTGCATTAAAGAACAGAGATATATTACAGATTTAGAAGAATATTCCATTAAACAAAGGGCCTTGCAACACAAGGATAATTTCGGGAAAAGTGTTGCAGAGCAAAATAGAAGGGGGCGCTCAGTTATCGTTTGTGACAGAGATTGCAATGTGCAGTTTTTATTCGTGTTATTATCGCCTGAGGTATTTCAGAAAAATCTTTGCAAGTTTTCAAGGAATAAAACGTATCAGTGTTTTGTATGCAGATGACTAGAGTTCAAAGTTATCCAGCGATTGTCCCATCATTTCTGTATTATTCCTAGTGTGTTCTTTCCTAGGTGAAATGCTGACAATTCCCCCTATTTCTGGAGTTTCCATTATCCAGCGATGCCAGATGATTAAATGCATATCCTAGAATCAACCTTCAATAATCCTGGAACTTTCTCTATAATTCCTAGTACCAATATCATTTGATTTAAATTCTTACATTGTTCATATTATAACATTTATGGTTTCAAGACGCACAGGAATTTGTTAAACTTAACTCGATATCGATTCATTTTACTACTTTTCGTACTGTAGTAGGTGCTCGGACCAAATGCTTAATACTCTTAATGCTTTTAGGGCAGTGATTTCATCAATATCATAGATATTTGTAATATTGGCGTTATATAAAAATTATCGAATAAAAAATTATTAAATGAATTCGTACATTATCCAATACCGTATAATTAAAATCCTGGTATTTAAACGTACTAGGATGTCTTTATCCTGGTACAAAGAATTTCCATTAAAATCCTCCTAAAACTACCAGGATCCTGGCACGTCTGGCAACACCGCCATCACCTCGTGAAGAAAGCCGAGGCATTGTTTACACAAAAACAGAAGCGCACTATTTACAAGAGCAGCGACGTGAGCGTTAACGAACGAGGTTGTCACGCAACCCGAGAGACCACGCACACGTGCGTGCACGAAATTGCTGTGCCTTCGCCCAAAAGCATCGTTTAGCGGAGGTGTTGATAGATACAAACGCAACATGCTGTGAGGTCGGACGGCTTAATGTGATCACCGACGCACTCTAATAGACGCGATGTAATCAGCGATAGTCGATAATTGGGCTCGATACAATCGACCCATCCAGGTGCGATTGCTTGCGGTGAGAAATTTTCCCGGTGTCGAGTCGAGTCGCGGAACTTGAAATGCGATCGCTGCGGATTGAAGTCTCGTGTGATTTTAATGCTCCTAAAGATGTCGTTTAATTATACCCAGAATCGTTACAAGAGTATTATTTCTGCCGCCGGTTGTAATGTGTTTTTTGTAGGCGGCGTTTTCGGACAAGGAGCTTGTCCTCCTTTTTTGCTACACGCTATTCGCGTTTATACTTAATTTTCTTCTGTAGCGTCTTGCCTGCTCGACCAGCTTCCGTTTGAATTTTATTTTGACATGACAATGGTAATTTTGTGGTATATTTTTTTTCTGGCCACTTCATTACATAGCTTAATATTTGCATATCATGTAAATGTGTTGGAACATAAATTGGGTAGTAATTGTCACTTCAACAGAAATCAATCTTGGATAAAATGTAACTTATGTCTCATACCAATGGCATTCCTGCACCCGGAAAATACCAATATGGATTCAACAGCAGATGGCAGAATACATTACAAAATAATAGGAATATTTTAGTAATTTGGGATCTAATACATGTAATACCTACAGCAATATTTAACAATAGTTTCCACCGGTAGAGGTGGCTCAGGGGATAAACTGACGTCACAGCATGGCGGGTTTCACTGTCAGCGTTTTCGACAATGCGACACAGTTAGTTCGAATTCAACTGCCATCTGCAGGAGAATTCTAGCGGCCGGCTGCTCTGATCGGTAGTTTCCCGTGGTTACTACTATCAATAACACACCCACAAAATTCGAGAAAGAATACAAAATTCAGATCTTGGGAAGTTTTCCTTTTGTAACAGAACAATTAGAGATTGAAACAGTTTACCTGCAGCAGTTTTCAAAGCTTTTCCTCTCAGTGTCCGAAGTTTTAGAAACAAATTAGAACAAGATATTAAATGAGTATGTGCTGTGTAGTGCGGTGAAGTGCTGTGAAGTGCTGGTCAGTGTAATTCAAAGCAAAAAAGTGTAGTGTAGTGAAGTGAAGTGAAGTGCGGTGAACGTGATCAATGCACTTTTCAATGCTGCTTTTCGTCTTGTACTGTATTGTGCGGTATTATTATTATTATGATCATTCTTATTCTTATTATTATTATTATCATTCTTATTATTATTATTATTATTATTATTATTATTAATGTAAGTGTTGTAATTTTTGCAATTATTGTCATTAACTGCCACCGGGTTATACCCAATTGCAGTTCTAATAAATGTATGTATGTATAACAGACGAATGCCGAAGCAACACACTAACAAACAAGCTACGGACCGCGCGAGATACTTTCTTCGTCTTCTTTGTCGTGTCCTCACCACGTAATACGCGCGCGCGCGCGCGCACACACACACACACACACACACACATTCACATGCACTGCACTACACTACACACATAACGGGAGATACATCACGAGCTTAAAGCGTGTCTCGGCTGGGGCGGTGTTCCGCTGGTGGGAGATACCTGGTTGGGACACCCAGGAGATACCCAGCTAGCTTACAGAAGGTTGGTGCCGGAATTCGCCCTCCAGTGGGGGGGGAGAAGATCACAGCCACCTCTCGAGGGAAACATATATGGGACTAATCAACTCAGCATTTGTCGCGCCCGGAATCGCTGACAATTAACTAATCGACAATCATTTCCTGGGTTGAAACAACGCAAAATTAATCCCTCCTCCTTATAGGCAGTAAGGAAACGTCGGAATTTTTACGATGGGATTAAGTGAGGCGACGGTTTCAAATTGTTTCGTAAACCCGAGAAGCTTTTAACGACGAAATGATCACTTCTAAAAATAGAAGTTACTGTGTGAAGATAAAGTTCCCTTCACCGGTTGAAAAGACCAGAAAACGGCGTAAGGATATCTATGTGCTAACCACTCCTTAACCCATAGCCCCAAGTTGAATTGAATTGAATTGAATTGAATGGAATGGAATTGAATGCCTTATTTTACGTGGCGAGACTCAGGCCATTAGGCCTGCTCTTCCGTCTGACCACGCAAATTTCTCTACGCTCCTTTCACCAACTAGCAGAGAAAGGAGGTATTTCTTGGGCGAGAAACAGGCGATTTGAATTTAGCTCAGAGGCGTCTTTTAGGCTTGAGGATCTTTTACATGCAAGTAAATCTACTAACATGGGACAGCCGGCTTTACTTCCCCTCCGAAGGAAGGCGTACGAAGGATTTTTTCGCCCTGAAAAATCCACGGCTTCGATCGGGTTTGAACCCGCCAACTTGGGGACAACAGTCCGAAACGCTAACAGTTACAGCATCGCCGCCGCTGTACGGGACACCGCTGGTCAGGAGCTGTTTTGTTAGTACAGACAGAACGTATCAATACTTCGTTCCATCCGTCATTTATACACCAAGCCAGTCTTTGAGTTACACCTATTCTTTAATAGGAGTATCATTCCCTCCTTAGGAATCTCACCGTTCAAAGCTTCTCTACGCTGCAGACTGGTCTTCCGACATGAGTATACAGTAAGGCATGCACGTGTATGTTTGTATAAGGGGAGAAGAGGTAACATTGATGAGACAGGTAAACATGCTTGCGGTCCACGGCCGGTTTTTAGGATTCTGCTCCGGTATTCGCCTGGTCTGGCCCCACTACCTATCAGAGGGATAACGGTAAACTACTGATCAGAGCAACCGGCAGCTAGAATTCTTCTCCAGACCCCAGCGGCAATGGACATTGTTATTCATCGCAGCAGCTACGTAGGTAGCGCTAAACATCTGCCACTCGCGACCCCTACGATCTACGAGAATAATTCCGAAGAGGAAGTGGGCTACCGCTGTGCGAACGCAGCAAGTCCCAGCTACGTAGCTAGAGGTAAGAATCTACTATTCACGTTGAATTGAATTCAATTGATGCTTAATTTGACAAGGCGAGACTCAGGGCATGATGTCTGTTCTTCCGCGTGACCACGCAAATTTCGCTACGCTCCTTTCACCAACTAGCAGAGAAAGGAGGTTTGGGCGATTTTTTGGCGAGAAACAGGCCATTTGAATTTAGCTCAGGGGCTTCATTTAGGCTTGAGGATCTTTTACATGCAAACAAATCTACTAACATGGGACAGCCGGCTTTACTTCCCCTCCGAAGGAAGGCGTACGAAGGATTTTTGAATTTGGGATTCGTTCTTCAGGACCTTCCACTCAGCGACGCTGCAGCGCAATCTGTTGTTGTGATATTGCACATGGAGCCAGACATGAAGCTAGTTTAGAAAGTACGAGTGCAACTCTAGGGCCTCACTCGGCCAATTGAAACGATTCTATAGAAACCTCAATGTTTCCACTGAGCTGTCGCAGACACCCTGGGAGAGGTGCGACATGACACGGCGTGACGAGGTGGGGCGTGGTGTGATATCTGTTGTGGCTAGCTTTGGTGTAGTGTAGCACGGCAAAGCTTGACATAGTACAGCGTGATGCGTGAAGATGTGGCGTTGTATAGTACGGTGTGACGTGTTTGGTATTGTGTGGTGTGTCATGGCGAGACGTGGAGTGACACCAATCAGTGTGGTGAGGGAGGTGTGCAGTGATATGTGATGTAGCAAGGCGTATCGTGGGGTGGCGCGGTGGGGTGTGTCGCGGTGCGTTGTCGTGGTGTTGTGTGACGTAATTTGGTGTGGAGTGGGGGCATGCGGTTAAGCGTGGTATGTTTTGGCGTGGTATGGTGTGGCGAATGCTTGCAACGCAATGCTTGGCGTGGCGTGGTTTGTATTGTGGTGAAGAGGTGTGTGATGTGGTGCGAGCTGGAGTGGCAAAGGCCCGTGTGCCGCGGAGGCGGTGGCGTGGGTCACGCTCCGCTGGCGCCGCCGCCGCCGCCTCTGAATTCATTAGGCGCCGCCGCTGCCGCGTTAGCGCCCAAAGACGCCGCCGGCCGCTGGTTAGCAGCTCCGCCGCCTCCGCCGCCGGCGCCGCCCCTGTCGCCTCCGCACGCAATCTCCGGCGCGCCACCTCGCCCCTCCCAGGCGCCCACTGACAGGTTCTCTCTGCTTCGCTTCCTCAATTTTAAACTTCTTTAACTTTAACTTCTTTAACTTTAACTTCTTTAACTTAGCTTTAACTTCTTTAACTTAGCTTTAACTTCTTTAACTTTAACTGCTTTAACTTTGACTTCTTCTTCAACTTCTTTAACTTCCTCTTCAACATCTTTTACTTTAACTTCTTCTTTACATTTATTTATTCTTTTTCCAACTTTGTTCTTCTGCTTTCTAATTTCTTCCTCTTCTTTCCCATTTTATACTGTTCTTCTTTCCAATTTCTTATTTTTCTTTTTATCTATTTTTTTTCTTTTCTTCTACGCGAATCAGGCTTGACACTGTCTATCACCATTCAATAAATCTATATCTTGTTATTGATCGCCTTTCCTTCAGACCTATCACTCAGTACACCTTGGGCAGTCTTGTGACTTCTATTCTCTTGTTCTTCTGCCCATCTAATGTATATGTTTTACGGTTTACATTGACATATTTTGTGATGTTGACATTCCCGTACTTTTTTTCATTATCTTCATTTCTTATTCAGTCTCGCTCTCCTCCTCCACTTTTTCTTTGTAATATAATTTGTAATAAATGCAAAATTCGTTCTTTGAAATGCTTCAAAATTTCCCTTCGTAATGTTTAAAACGCCAAAATTAACCGAGGAAATAATAGCTGAGAACTTTTATAGGAACAAGTAGATATTTTTTTCATAATTGACCCGCTTCACAAAATGCAATTTTGACTCCAGAAAGGCATTTATGACACTACGCAGAAATACAGATATTCATAAAGCAAAAAATAAAATAAGCCTATTAACCAGAAACCTGCCTGCATTAAATATTACGATCGATTCAAAATGTTACAGCGTATTGTTCAAATACTCAAAATAGTGAATTGTGCAAATTTTCTGAAGCACTTTTTTTTATAATTTCCACCAACTTATTCGAGACAAATATTTAGACAATAGGCCACAGGCCGACCGCGGTTCTTCCTTTCTCATCCAGTCCCACTCTGAGAGCCAGAACCCGCCTCCGAGTTCCTCTCGCCCTTTCACTAGAGCGGCGACTCCACCCGCATCGAGTGTCTCGTGATGGGATAATTCAAAGAAATATTTCTGTGTCGTACTTTAAAAATAAAATTTATTTTATTTCACGCAAATAACAGGAGAGTGATATAGCACGGCCAATTTTGGGCAATATACTTGAAAGATACTTTTAAGTATTACACAGCTACTTTTCAGTTGTTTTTTTCTTTTCATGAGCCACAACGAAAGATTAGGCACTTATGTAGTATATAAAAATGTATTTTTATACTAATACACATGGTAGAAAAACACACTATTAAAACATTTATACATGAAATTAAAGTGATTTAATGTTGTGAAATATTTAAATTAATTAGAGAGAGAAAGAGAAAGGAAAATACTAGGAGAAAAAGAGGAAAAGGCAGAGAAAGAGAGAGAGAGAGAGAGAGAGAGAAAGAGGGAGAGGAAGAGAGAAAGAAAGGAGGAGAAAGAAAAGAAATAAAGGGATCAAGGAAAAGATTGCCAGAAAAAGAGAGAAAAAGGAAGAGAGAAAGAAAGAGAAATAAAAGAATTACAGAAAGAAGGTAGGAAAGAGAGATAAAGAGGGGGAGAGAGAGAGAGAGAGAATTTGCGCATAAAAGTCAATTTTAATCTAATAACATTTATATTGGGAAAACCTCCGTGTTTCTGATAATTTTAAAGACATTTTGAACCAAACAAACCACTTTGTACCGTCTCGAAACCGAAACCCACGACCGCGCGTCTCCACAACTGGCTGGGAAGCGACGTAGTACGTGCTCTGCGCCGCGGAGGCAGCACGGGCGCGGGCGTGGGCGTGGGCGGCGGGCAGGGTCACGCGGGCGGCGCATCACTCAACGCCCATCACCCACCGCGCGCGCAATCAGCCTCCCCCGCAACGCACACGCCGCGGCGCGGGGCCCGCTCTCACAGGAGGGGCTCGCCCTTCGGGCGATGCGTGGAAGCCCAGCCCTACACCTGGCCGCCGGAGTGAGGTCACACAAACTGATGGACACAGCGAATTGTTATGGCTGTTTCAGGTCTTGTCACACGTGGTGGCAGAAGCCGAACTTGTATTAGAATCGCATTTTTAAAAGGAATATTCAACAATAAAATATGTTTACGTAACATATCTCTGCATTTATAGGTGTTGTGGTGTGTTATCGTCGGCATTTTTCATAAAATAATTATAGACGTTGTCATTGCCAACAATAGGATTTAATATAATAGCAGCTTTCGATGGCTGGGTAGTCGACTACTGGGTAGTCGTTTTGTGGCTTCCATCCAGCAGACAACTGATGATGATGGCTAAGCCATCGAAAGCTGCTATTATATTAAATCCTATTGTTGGCAATGACAACGTCTATAATTATTTTATCTCTGCATTATTATTCAGGAAGTAAACTGAAAATTTATTGTGATAAATGAAATTTTCCTTCTTAAACGTGTACGTTTCTTTGTTAAGTGTTGTGATTGTTTCAGATCTTGTCAACATTACGGCATAAACGGCAGTTATTAGAATTGCATTTCTGACTGTAATATTGAATCACAAAAGTATTTGCATGTTGCTGAATTATTATTCAGGAAGAACAGTGAAAATTTTATCCGGTAAATGAAATTTTGTTTTATTAGAATGGTGTTTCGTTTCGAAATTCTAAACAAATTCTAGAATGAGTAAGGTTCAGGGTTTTTCTTATGTCATTTACAACCTGCAATACTATTCCTTAAATATATGGTTCCGGAAAGGTTTATCTGCTTCGTAAATTCGTTATGTATAATAGATATTTATTATTAGCGCCAAAACAGTTTGTTAGACACTAATTGCAGTTAAAAACACCATGTGTCAAATCCCAACGAAAATCACATTAACGGCACAGAATGATCGAACGAAAAGATTTTCCACGAGATTTTTCATCGAACAATGTACTCACAAAGGCACCACATTTGTGTTTTGGCTCTAAGAAGTCCTATGAGAGAATATATAATACTAACTGGCAACATTGCAAAGCCGCTGTTTCAATTCTGTGCGCTACATGATACCCTATTTAATGTAGCGATACGACATTCTGGTAACCTGAAGGACATTAACATACAATTGCGCATTGGCAACTCGTCTTCTTGAATAGCTCTTCGCTCCTTAGCAGTTGTAGCTCAAATCTTAGTGAATCTAAGAAACAGGATGCGAAAAATATTTTCGACCGAGAGAATATCGTTTACCGAGACCTTTTACGGAGACTTCAATGCTCGTATAAAACACCAACCCCGGAACATCGACTCGGAGATACTCGTAATATTTGCAGTTTCCTTCATACCTTATGTCGGACGTTCCCCTATGCCTTCGCCCATCTGAAATCAGGTTTCACATCTTAGTCGATTCGCAAAGAAATCGTAGTGGTTACAACATGTTTACTCCAGGTGCTCTGGTTACTGGTTCCCGACTTTGGCGCCTGTTTCCCCTTCCTGCTTTTCCATCGTTGCTCCTGAATCACCCACACCACATATTCGTACTCACTCTTCCACCAAACCATTCATACATTCCATGTTTCTCATGAGGTTTTACGCATCGGCATCATATTTCCAACAGATTTCCCACACGCAAATCACAGGACTCCTGTAGTTGTCCAGGACTATAGGACCCCTCCAGTGTCTTAAATAATGCCCGCCGTAAGGGCGAAGCATCCAAGCAACTTTGCATCGTTCTATTGTGTACCTCAAATTTTAGTTTTCCCTTGTGGAATTTATGAGGGAAAAGATTTTGTAAGGAACGTGCGCCATGTAAATTATGCTATTTCTAGAGACTGTAATGCTCGAGTAGGAAAACGAGCTCACTAGCGGCGACTTGGTTAGAGATTACCAATTTCTATCAAACCCCACGTGAGACGAACAGTGGTCTAAAGGTTAGACAGCTCCCCTTCACCCGGTAGGATCTTAGTTCAAATACCGGACGATCCACGCTGAATTTGTGGTGGACAAAGATAATTCGCGTGAGCTTACATCGAGGTGCTCCCGTTTCCTACACGCCTCATTTCAACATTGCTCTATCATCAACCATTGCATGTCATACTCCCCAACTCAACATTTGCCCTCTCCAGATATGTCTATAAAGGTAGGGACTGTGATCGAAATAAAGTATTCGGAGATGCTTTTCCAGTCAAAACTCTCATCGCTGTCCCAGGCGAGGGCGATTTCGAAATGTGCGTGGGCGACCAAACCTCTTAGGCGACCGGTGGCAGCGGGTACTAAGTAGCTACGCATCTCAATCATATTATATTGTAGTCGAACCTGATCAATCCAGGAGAGTTTCACGATGAATAAAGCGCGGTCACAGTTACTGGATTTTTTCCGAGGGAGTTTCATGTAAACTAGATGTTGCCTAATACCCTAAAGTTTAAATTATTCCATCAAGAAATAAACGGAATTATGATTTTGTCTACATCTTTACACATTTTGTGGAGAATCGGTGTGGTATGAAAAGGCTTCGCAGAGTACTTTCTTTAAAAGGAGTGCGAAGGCATCTAATACTTGGCGACTTCAATGCTCTAATACAAGACTAGCGTACGAAATGCGGTTTTGATTATTTCCCAGTCTCCATCACACTTTATGTCTGCGACAATTTGTAATGCAGGGGCTCGCGGTCTACCTGTCTCCTTACGGATACTGGAAATGATGAATGATGCCATTCATGCGGACGTTTGTGATGAACAAAGTTATACTCGCGGCAGATTTTGCCACTGTTCTTCCTTTTCCTCTATCCCAAAAACCACCTTCAGAAAGTATTGAGTGGGCGAAAGGGTGAGATAAAGGGCGTGTGAATGGGCAGGTGAGTGTGTGGGGAGGAGCGGTCGGCCAGGTAGGCAGGCGGGCGGAGGGGTGGTGTTTTGAAGGATGGGAGCTGTTCAGGCGAGAGGGCGCAGGGCGAGTGGTGGTGGGGTGCGCGGTGGGCAGGGCGAAGTGGCGCGGGTGGTGTTCGAGGCGGGCGCTGTGTTGGGGATGGTTCAAAGGATGAACGATGAACGTGGGTACAATGCGGGCGGGGTCAGACGGGCAGGCGCTAGGCGAGAGGGTGGGTGGATGGGCGGGTATTTGGTAGGATGGACGGGCACGTAGGTCCCTGCGAGGGCGGGCAGCGGTGGCTTCCTGACGTGGTTACACTGGAGGTGGTTAGGCGAGTGGGCACTGTAGAGTCACAGGCACTGGGCGGGCGGTGGTCGGGCGGGCGAGCGGGCGGTGGTCGGGCAGGCGGTGGGCGGGCGGGCGGTGGTCGGGTGGTGGTCGGTCGGGCGGGCGTGCGAGCGGGCGAGCGGGCGAGCGGGCGAGCGGGCGAGCGGGCGAGCGGGCGAGCGGGCGAGCGGGCGAGCGAGCGGGCGAGCGGGCGAGCGGGCGAGCGAGGGGCGAGCGGGCGAGCGGGGTGAGCGGGCGAGCGGGCGAGCGGGCGAGCGGGCGAGCGGGCGGGCGAGCGGGCGGGCGGGCGGGCGAGCGGGCGGGCGAGCGGGCGGGCGAGCGGGGCGGCGAGCGGGCGCTGGTATATGGGAGGGCGGTGGTTGGGCGGGCAGTGGTGGTGTGGATGGGCGGTGAGCGTTCGCCCGCGAGGGCGTGTGGGCGTGGCTGCGGCGGCGTGTGAAGCGCTGAGAAGATAAGCCGGGCGGAGGGCGACGGGCGAGAGGGCGTGGGCCGCAGCGAGTGGGGAGCGCGGGCGGAGGTGGCGCTCCCAGCGGATAACGCACGCACCGCCTCAAAAGCCACGTGGGAGACGAACTCACGGGGCAGGTGATGATTCTAAGCAGGACGGATGGGTCGCACGAAACTGTTCCGACAAACGGCGCAACTTTATTACACTTATTTTATCGGGTTTGAATATCTAAAATCATACATTCAAACAAAATGACAAGGTAAGGTCTTTTGCGCGAAAGTTGTCTGAAAGTTTCAAAAAATATGATCGAGAACTCAATATTGATATGGATAAAACTATTCAATCTAATGTGTGGTTTATAAAAAGAACTTTAAAGAACAAAACCAGACAGATCAAATTTTATTAAACCTAGTCAAAACCAGCAGGGTTGTGCGAGAGCAAAACACGTGCTACCACGGCAAAATACAAAAGTAGAATGCAAGTTTCCGAAATGCGTATTCTCAGAGGAATTGCTAGAGATTCCATATTAGATAACAAATGAAGTGATCAGATATCGCCTGCTGGTTCGGGGTGTTGTTGAAAATATAGATGAATACAGAAATAAATGGTGAATTCCACGTACTGCGAATGGTAAGCTGATCTAGATCAAATAAATACCACATTCGTAAATATCTTAGAACCACAAAGAAAATGAAAGACTGTTCTTATAAAAATTATAAATAAACACTTACGGCACTTAAAAGTTATATCGGTTATGGGAAGGCATGTTATATAAACTTTTGCAATAATTAAAGGATGTTCATGTAGAGAAAACACAATGATTGTGACAAAAATAGTGCATGTAATGAATCTGGGATTAATGATGGCAAATCAATGCAATGATTGAAACTAATTTCTTTGTTGGAGTGTGTTTTCATTTCTCCATTAACTCAAAATAATTGAATCGATATTACAAAAAACAAGCTTAAGGTATTAACTTTTACTTTATTAATCATCTTGAATATGCCTACTGAAATCTGCATTTTTAATTTCTTGGTTACTCTTTAGCAAACGTAGTTTTTAAAATTTTAATATTTCCGTGTTGCTGGAGTTCGGAAGGAAAATTGAATGGATGTGTTTTGTGATAATCGATGTGAAATATGTTGCAGTTTCACTTTCACATGCTTTATCTATGTGCTTGTTACGATACATATGTATTTTTATTGCATCTCGATACCAGTTTTGACTATTTTGTTTTGATTTATGCATTCCCTATTGTGAACCGACCCTAATTTTCTTTCATTTAGCCTATTAACACATACAAATTTAAGCAAAAATAAGGAATAATTGTTAATCAACTAAATTTTTCCTTAATTAAAA
The DNA here is from genome assembly GCA_038098605.1 of Gryllus longicercus. NCBI lineage: Eukaryota > Metazoa > Arthropoda > Insecta > Orthoptera > Gryllidae > Gryllus > Gryllus longicercus. Next base: position 634,793 of record JAZDUA010000447.1, read on the forward strand.
ATCATGAGGGACCCTGATGAATTCTACAGTTAGTTTAAAATTTAGTTTTTCAAAATATTTTTGTTTTAATTTTACGATTGTTTTCGTCTTCTGTCCATGATGTGCCAAAACCCCTGTGGAACTCCTGTGAAGGAGAGGGCAGTGCCTGGCATTGTCGGGGAGCAACATGTGTGTGGGGGGGAGGGGGGGGAGGAGACCGGGTGGCAGGAACAAAAGCCTGTGGCGAGGGCGGCGGGCGCGGGCGCGGGTAGATGGGCGGGGCGATTGGATGTGGAGTGGCAAAGCGGCCGCGGAGGTCGTGGCCCCCGGCCACTGGAGGCGCGAGTAGAGTAGCAGCGCTCAGACCCGCGAGGGAAATAAGACGCGAGGAAACGCTGGCGGCGAGAGGCCAGTGGGCGGAAAGTCTTGGAGGAGGGATTTGAGGAAACATTCACAACACGTTTGAGCATGCGAGTAAAGTGCGTTTTATTACTGTGTATGGCCGTGTAAGACTTTAAATGAGGGGCGCAAAAGACATGGAAGTTAAGAGAACAAGGAAAAAATGAGGGTAACAATGAAGGTATGTACATATGTATGTACGTGTATATGTATGTATGTATATATGTGTAGTATGTCTATGTATGTATACATGTGTATGTAAAATGTATAAGTATGTATATATATATATATATATATATATATATATATATATGAGTGTGTGTGTGTGTGTGTGTGTGTGTGTGTGTGTGAGTGTGTGTGTGTAGTAAGTAAGGGATGAAGATAGGAAGAAGAGGAAGGCAAGATCGCGCGCGGTCTGTGGCCCGTTGGGTAGGGTACTGCTCTGGCATTCGCCTGGTTGTGCGAAGTAGGCGGCGGGGAGCGGGGGGGAACAGCGGCGGGTGGGGGTGGCGAAGGCGACTGGAGTGTAGTGGGGACCGACGAGAGGGCAGGGGGGGTGAAAGCGGATGGGGCGGTGGGGGGCTGCAAGGTGTGCAGAAACGGAGGGGGCGGGGTCGCAGCGGGGACCATGAGAGTGACTGGGGTGGCCAGGACGGCGGGGGTGGTGCGGGCGGCGTGAGTGTGATGCGGGAGGGGAGGGGAGCGTGGGGCCATGGAGGCGGTAGCGGTGCGGGTGGGCGCGGCCGAGTGCAGAAGCCGCAGGAGCGAGTGGCGGCGGGGAGGGGGGGGGGAGAGGGGAGAGAGGGCGGGAGACGGGGCGGAAGCAGCGAAGCGGCTGCCGCTCGTTCGCCTAGCACGTGGCCACGGCGCTTTACCTTCACGTCAACCCACGTCTCACGCCCCTCGCGTCACGTCGGCTGGGCGCGTCTAGCACGTGCCACACCGCACAGCACCGCTCATCAGCTACCACACCGACTTCGTTTCATCTAGTGTGACCACACCGTACAACAAGCGCTACCTCACACCGATCTTCGTTTCATCTAGTGTGACCACACCGTACAACAAGCGCTACCTCACACCGACTTCGCGTCATCTAGTGTGACCACATCGCGTCTCCGTCTCTTCGCCCTCACCTCTCTTCACATCACCACCCCCACACAAGAAACGGTACGTCATCTCAACACCCCCTCGCATTACCTTACGTTACCTCACAGCCACAGGCCCCTCCGCTCACATCCACATGAACCCAACAGACATCACTCCTCACATCACCTTACGTAATTACCTCGCGACACTTCAAGCAACCAAACCTCAGGACACGTTACGTCACCTTACATTCCCATGTCGAATCAGCTGACGACAACTTATTTTGTGTCATTCACGTAAGCATCCCTCGTGGTTACCTCAACTCGCGTCAACAGATGCCACTTTACCCATCCTAGAATCCATTTCACCTGACAACAGCCTTCGTATGTAACACCAATTCAGGTCATCTGACATCTATTTATCCAACGTCACATCGCTTCACCTTACGCCATTCTCATCGTACGACACCTAAGGTTACTGATCTCATCTCAAATTTATCTAACCCATGTATATTAGGCAAATTCAGCTCACGCCATTCCAAAGTACACGTCATCACCCTATCTTACTACTACGTCACGTTACCTCGTGACACATCGCATCCTATCAATTCACCAACCTCACTTCAATAGAACCCACCACTTCAACCGATATCACCACCAGTTCAATCTGTCCTCACTTGTCTCTTTATCGTCTAATCCCACAACACAGTGCTTCGGGTTTTCTACACCTCCCACCTTCGCTACAGGAGTGCAATAAACACTTCACGTCCTCTCTACCCACACGCAACACACAGGCGCGCGCGCGCGCGCTCGCACGCTTGCACGCACGCTCGCACGCACGCACGCACACACACCTTCCGTATACCTTGAGTCACAGTTCGTAAGCAGCGTTGTGTGCAAGTGTGAATTACTTAGACAGTTATTTTTTTTTCAAACCGCTAATGAAATGCACAAATATATCCTAGTTTTCTTCCTCAGAATCAATATTAACAATAATAATATTAATAACAAAAATATTAATAATAACAACAATAATAATAATAACAATAAATGAGATAATTATTAGAAATTGCTTTGTTTTGCTCGTCCAAATGATTAAAAATGTCGAGGCGGACATCCTGCAGTGTGTTTTTTTCGTTCGAACCCGTTCGAATTTCACGATGTTGCGATGTTGAAGTCTAAATCGTGCTCTACATTCACAGATACTTAAGTGTAAGGTTTTAACGATTTTGTGAGCAAACCTTTCTCTAAGAGAACGTAGGACTTCCCATTAACCGATTACGCGTGGTGACGAACAAGAATTATTTGTAAACAGCGACAAACCTATAATTATTTTATTTATTTAATAGGTAATTATTACAAAGAAATTACCTTACTTGATCCTATGTGGCTAGGCCGAAGGCCTTTAAGCCATTACAATACCTACATTCTTTCGCGTTCTAATCTTTCGAATTCTGGTATTCACCCCAAATGGTCTCTCCATGGCATCAAAGCCGCGGAAAAGAGACCATAAGGTACACAAACCTAGTAATCACAAAACTATCACTTAAAAATTGAGAAATGTTCTAATACTAAATGAATAATATGGTTTAAAAAGGACATATGTAGGACAATAATAACACTTCTTAGAAAATACTCGGCGAAATAAATGTGGTTTCAGAGAATTTGGTTGGAATAAATCCAATAGAAGATATTTTCAGTAAAACGTATTGTTAGAAATAACGAAAACTATCTTCCTATTTTATTGTTTTAAGTTTTAGTACATTTACATTAGTAACAAATTGTTTACTTCATGGCATTTGTAAATGATAATCATTCTTGTTCGAATGACATTATACCTTTATTGCATACATTAGTTTAAATTTAGCACGAACTACTCTCCCAGACAACCAAAAGCTTCCGCTTTCTAGCAATATGAGGAACGTTTTGTTAAATCCGGTTTGGTTCTCTTTACTATAACAGGATTGTTATCTGAAATTTAATCAAACGCGGCACGCTATTCACGAGTCGGCAAAGGGACGGACGAACGGGTGGACGGACAGAGCGTGTGATGGGCGAATTAACCTGATTTCCATCGGGACGGGTGGGCCAAAAGAGCAGATAGTATATGAAGCGGCGGCGAACACAATAGCGGTAGGGGACCTAACCGTGTGGGGCCCGCTTGTGCGTGCTGCTTCCGAAAATAGGTTTTTAACTGTAATTGAGTACAACGCGATAGCAATAATTTAGAAAATAAATCAATACCAAAATATTAATGTTAATAATGATAAACTTAGTACATTACATGGGTGACGGTAGTGACAGCGGCACTTCACTTCACTTCACTTCACTTCACTTCGCTTCGTTTCACTTCGCTTCACTTCACTTCGCTTCGCTTCACTTCGCTTCGCTTCAGTTCACTGTCCTACGTTTCAACATTATTCGACGCCATTCACAACACTTCACTGAACTACATGTAATGAGTTTGTGATTTTACTTATTATGAGTACGATTCTAAACTCACTTAATTTATTGGTACTAAACTAATTGAACATATTTCTAAGTCCACGTGTATTGCGAGGAATAGTTTTCAAAATTGTTGCTAGCAAACTGTTCCAATCTATTGTAGTTCTAAGCAAGAATGAAAAGATATCTACATCTGTTTTATACTTTTTTGTCTGAATTTTGTGAGTATGGTTCCCTCGACCAAAATATGTTATAAACAGGCGCCGAATTGTAATAAAAATTCATTTTTTTTCCTTTTCACTTTAGAACAATGTCATTTACTACAGAAATTCATTTTATGTTCAAATATAATGAAATGACCCTTTGCATGCTTTTATTGCATTTTTTGTCGATTTCCGCTAATAATTATTTTTTACCTTTCTCCAACTTTTTAAAGCATTGTTTGCTGATTTAATCGATTTTAGTGTAATTTTATTGGTACTTGCTTCAAACAATATTTACGAGGCGCAACAAATGTTCACAACAGAATATACATTGAATATACACGGCTATAATGGAATAGATGAATGATTACATGGATAGATGATTATGATTTTATGAAACATGATGGAGCAACGATGAATGTTTTAAAGGGAGCCAATGAAAACGGGAAACCTCCCTAATAACTTGCCTTGAACCCGCATTCTCCCCAACAACTTCCACATGGATCTACCTGACTTCGAACTTAGGTTTTAGAGTTGGAAGGCGAGGTGCCAGGTAACTATGCCTTCAGCCTCGAGGAGGAAGCATGATGTGAAAATGGCAAAAGCAAGCTTTCCTCCTAGAAGCACCAACGGCGGAACGTGGATGAGAGAGTTGAGGGATCCCATTGGAGTAACACATGAGTGGACCTAAACATGAACCCAGGTCCTCGGAGGTAGAAGGCGAGGCGCCCTAGCCACTGTCCGCGAGGAAGCAAGGCGTCAAACAAGGAAAAGCCAGCTCCTGTCTGGGAGGCGCCAACGGCGGTGCGTCCATGAGAGAGTTCGGAGATCCCGTTGCGGTAATGACGACGCAGACAAATCGTTCCGGCACCCAGAGCAAGCAGTTCACGTACGAGAAGCAAGCAGCTCTCTCCCTCCCCCCCCCTCCCTCCCTCCCTTCCCTCCCACCCTCACCCACCTACGCAGCCACCGCAGCTGATTGGTTGGCTGATGATTCCGGACACGTCCACTGATAAGGTCACTCGCACCGTAAGTGTGGTGCATGTGTTTTCCTATTGAGGTGGCAGTGATCTTGCCCCGCTAGTCGGTTAGATTCCGCAACCGCCTAACGTCAGCTAGCGGAGTTTCCCTCTGCAAGGTATCTCCCATCAAAGGGGCACCACCCCAGCCAGAACAAACTAAGTTCCTGATCATTCTTATGGAATGTTTGGTATTGTAACGCATGTTAGTGTAAGTGTGTGTAAGGGGTGAAGAAGAGGAAGGAAACATCGCGCACGGTCCGTGGCCCGTTTGTTAGGGTACTGCTCCGGCATTCGCCTGGTGTTGATCTTAACCATCACAGCCAGGAAGACCTCTAAGCTCCCCACCGGCCTCCCGCCGTGTGTGGAGTGTGGTGCATGCTAGTGTAAGGGGAGAGGATAGGGCAAGGAAGAGGAAGGAAAGATCGCGCGCGGTCCGTGGCCCGTTTGTTAGGGTACTGCTCTGGCATTCGCCAGGTGTTGATCTTAACCATCACAGCCGGGAAGAGCTCTAAGCTCCCCACCGGTCTCCCGCCATGTATGGAGTGTGGTGCATGCTAGTGTAAGGGGAGAGGATAGGGCAAGGAAGAGGAAGGAGAGGTCGCGCGTGGTCCGTGGCCCGTTTGTTAGGGTACTGCTCCGGCATTCGCCTGGTGTTGATCTTAACCATCACAGCCGGGAAGAGCTCTAAGCTCCCCACCGGTCTCCCGCCGTGTGTGGAGTGTGGTGCATGCTAGTGTAAGGGGTGAGGATAGGACTAGGAAGAGGAAGGAAAGATCGCGCGCGGTCCGTGGACCGTTTGTTAGGGTACTGCTCTGGCATTCGCCTGGTGTTGATCTTAACCATCACAGCCGGAAGAGCTCTAAGCTCCCCCACCGGTCTCCCGCCGTGTGTGGAGTGTGGTGCATGCTAGTGTAAGGGGTGAGGATAGGACTAGGAAGAGGAAGGAAAGATCGCGCGCGGTCCCGTGGACCGTTTGTTAGGGTACTGCTCTGGCATTCGCCTGGTGTTGATCTTAACCATCACAGCCGGGAAGAGCTCTAAGCTCCCCACCGGTCTCCCGCCGTGTGTGGAGTGTGGTGCATGCTAGTGTAAGGGGTGAGGATAGGACTAGGAAGAGGAAGGAAAGATCGCGCGCGGTCCGTGGACCGTTTGTTAGGGTACTGCTCCGGCATTCGCCTGGTGTTGATCTTAACCATCACAGCCGGGCAGAGCTCTAAGCTCCCCACCGGTCTCCCGCCATGTGTGGAGTGTGGTGCATGCTAGTGTAAGGGGAGAGGATAGGGCAAGGAAGAGGAAGGAAAGATCGCGCGCGGTCCGTGGCCCGTTTGTTAGGGTACTGCTCCGGCATTCGCCTTGTGTTGATCTTAACCATCACAGCCGGGCAGAGCTCTAAGCTCCCCACCGGTCTCCCCGCCATGTATGGAGTGTGGTGCATGCTAGTGTAAGGGGAGAGGATAGGGCAAGGAAGAGGAAGGAGAGGTCGCGCGTGGTCCGTGGCCCGTTTGTTAGGGTACTGCTCCGGCATTCGCCTGGTGTTGATCTTAACCATCACAGCCGGGAAGAGCTCTAAGCTCCCCACCGGTCTCCCGCCGTGTGTGGAGTGTGGTGCATGCTAGTGTAAGGGGAGAGGATAGGACAAGGAAGAGGAAGGAAAGATCGCGCGCGGTCCGTGGCTCGTTTGTTAGGGTACTGCTCCGGCATTCGCCTGGTGTTGATCGGAGAAACCACGGAAAACTACTGATCAGAGCAGCCTGCCGCTAGAATTCTCCTCCAGAGAGCGACTTAATTCAACCTAGTAGTAGTCGAATTCGACCCGTACGTCGTGTCAAAAAGCCTGTCACGGTCGAGACACCATAGAGAACCGAAAAGACATTGGTTTGAGATGAAATGTGAGGATGAGTGTTCAATTTATAACGTTAGTTGCAAGTAAGAGACTACATTAAAAATTAATAACAAAAAGATCACTTAAATTTATTTGTTTTCTTTATTTCACTCATGAATCTCGTAAAGTAATATTAACATTTACTGGTTGATATGATATAATCAGCACATACACTCAACCTTCTTCATTTTACATTCTTAGTGGTTTCTGCAACAAAATTTACTCTAACATTTTTATAAGAACTTGCATTTTCTGTGAAAAAGTTTACGGTAACTTTCAACTCAGGGGGTCTTCAATAAGAATGAATCACGTACCACGTACATAGTGAATGGTGATTGAGTCTATTGCTTTTTAGCCAAGAAGGGTCAAGTACATAGAAAATTAAAAGAAAATTACGAACGAAACATAGAAATAGTAAAATATCTTTGGTTTGAAGTAGTGGATGTTATCTTTTTAATGTACAGTTGTTTTCTAAAAAACGTCAAAATTATTTTTAATAAAAATAATATTGAAATTGAAAATGTTCTCACTTATCAATATAAGTGGTGATTTTTTAAGAATAAAAGGTATTGTTTCAGCAGATAATAGACGAGCAGGGAAGAGAGTAACTGTATGCAAAGAAGGCTGATGAACAGCCGTTGTTCTAGATACGCAACCAGACATTTTGAATGTGGTTACAAATCCAAGTGTGAAAGCTTACTGCGTTGCACCAGGTCTCTGCATTCCATTAACTCTATTTAAACAAAGACTCATTCCCCGAGCTGTTTGCTCACGCCCTCATTTTTCGTGGCCCATCAAGTTCAGTTGCTCCATGCGCTCATAGTGTCGCGTTTTGATACGACATTCCTTCGCGACAATGCGATCATAAGTCGAGCGCAGCCGTCTCTTGCTTTGTGGTAATTGCGAAGGGCAGACCTGCTTCTTAAGTGAATTGTTAGGTCCCGGGAACAACAACTATTTCTTACGCAAAGTATTATGGTAATTGCGGCGCAGAGTCAAGACAAGCTCATACGTGCCTTTGTAATTGGTTCCACGTAATTTCTCTGGGTAAAATGTGAAATGAAAGATAAAATATCATTTGGGAAATATATTGCTATCAAAGGCGTGGGAATAATTATGAACCATTTTATATTGCCTGGATTCAGAAAGCGTATGTATATTTTCGAATGTCATGCTTATTATCATTTTGTTTCTACAAATTTCAGGAACGAAACCTCGTGTGAACTAAAATTTTATTTTTCATTAAAATATGGAATTATTGTTAATAAAGAGAATTAATTTAATATAACCTGAGATATATTTACAAGTTGGTTGTTGTGTTTACGGTTTATTTACACACAATAAAATACATGTTTACCGAACATTTTTGTATTAATTGGGTTTTTAGAAAATTACGGGTTTAAAAAAAGAAATAATTAAAACTGCGTGCATGTCTTGTTGATTTCTCTAATAAATTTCACCCCAAAACCTCGAGTGTTTGTGTTAAATACTTCTTCATTACACTGAATATTGACCATCGGTTTTTACTTACTCCTCTAATAAATGCAAATGCTGTGATAGAAGTAAGAAAGGAATAAATCGAAAACACAGCCCTTTCATTATCTTGTGTAACGACGAGATAACACTTTATACATTCTTGAGTCATGAGCCGACATTTAATTGCAATAGAATAAGTAATTATGCTTGCGAACACCACATTTTGTAAATTTAATGCATTTTAAATGTATTATCTTAAAATACACATCTTAATGTGATTGGTACTTACATTTTTGTAATATAGATGTATTAAACCTTCTAGTTCATTTCTGGATGAATCTGAAATTTATAAAATTTAAATAATTTGAAAAAAGATAAAAATAAAAACTTCGCATATGCATATTCAAGTATTACTCAATGTTCCCATACTGAAAAAATTACCAACTGAATTTTCAATAAGATTTACTACACCCCTCTGTTTTATTACATTGCCATTCTTATTTAGTTATTTTTCTTTTAAATAGAAAATATTTAAAACTCTGTCCTTCAAATAGGATATCAAGGCGTAAAAATGATTAAAGTGTATGAGGACTATAATTTTTAAAAAACCTCTTTTCATTGGGCATGGAGAGTTGAGGTTAACCCCTTTTCAAGACGCAAATGCCTCACGAAAAAAGAAACAACCCAAAAACAGGTAATTTTCTATCTAGCGACACGTTATTCTGCCTTAGTACCTCTGACACTCCCAAGGCAAAATTCGAATTCCTTACAAAACTGTTGGATAGTGAAAGCGCATTTTTCGGCCCAGAGGGACCTGGAGCAACAACAAAAAACAACAACAGAAAGGCGACGCGACGCCGGGAAGGCAAGACACAAAAGCGAACCTTGGGGCGCGCCAGCGACACATTAGAGCGCAGTAAACAAGAATCCAACGGCCCTCGCCCCGCTGCGGTTGCTCGCCCACGCACTGCCCCGAGCGAGCGCATAAAGCAACGCTCAAGCAGCTCTGTTCCCAGTGAAAATGCCCACAAAGACAGCTAAACACACCAGTTTCAATGCCTGTTCATGCATTAACACTCTGTAAAAAGGACATAATGAAACAAATGGAACAATGTAACAAGCCACACGTTTCCTCGCTTTAAAATGTAAAAAAAAGGGCAACTATTTTGCTAGTCACTCCAAAACTTGTGACGTCAAGGATATTTTAAACATTGTCCCATGAAGTCATTGTACGAAAATGTTGCGTGCAAGAAGGAAGATTTCTACGTATGGAATTGTATTTAATATTCCCTCACGCGTTTTCACATCACGTTCTTATAGGAATAATATGTTTCTGGAAAGAAGAATAAGCCTTACAAATGGAACAGTAGAGGCCATCAAATACTTCCCTTCTTTGAAAACTGCGGATAAATAACTGCGGATAAATAAACTGCGGTTTTGGTAAAAAAATTATATTTCTATATTTTACAAATATCTTCATATACCGCAATGCACTTTCTTCAATATTCAAACATCGCAGTTTGAGCATGGGGGATGCGATATTACAAATTCCATAGAAAATAAATAAATAAATAAATAAATAAATAAATAAATAAATAAATAAATAAATAAATAAATAAATAAATAAATAAATAAATAAATAAATAAATAAATAAATAAATAAATAAATAAATAAATAAATAAAAGTTTAATTCTCTTGACATGAAGCTCAGGTACTCGGCATGTTTTTCCTCTTCAATCACCAAATAGCTTCGCTCACGCACACTGCGCAGCCTGTGAGCCGGTAGCGCAAACACACGGGCGTCCTTTGGCTGTCACGCCTACCCCGGCTCGCACCCGGTACGCAGACGGCGGTGTCATAGAAGAAGGAGGGAGAGAATAGGATTCAGCGTGTGCAGGGAAGGAGGAGGAAGACAAGGACAGTAGAGAGAGACGGGGCGGAAGATGAAAGAGCGAATGGAAAGAAATGGAGGGAATTGAGCAGTGGAAGACGAATCGAGGAGGAGGAAGGGGAGAAGTATTTGGATGGGGAGATGGTAGCGAGAGGAGTTGAAGTTGGAAGAAGACATGGAAGCTGGGGAGGAGGAGAAAGGGTAACGAGAGGAATGAGAAGGGAACGAAATGAACGAGGAAAGGTGAGAATTAGAGGAAGGGTAGGCGGCGTTGGAGGTTAGAGGAAAAGGAGGAGGAGGAGGAGGAGGAGGAGGAGGAGGAGGAGGAGGAGGAGGAGGAGGAGAAATGAAAAAGGAGAAAGAAAAGGGATTAGAAGGAAGAAGGAGAAAGGGTAGGAAGAAGGACTAAGGCTAGGAAAATAGGGAAAGCGTAGAAAGAATGAGAGGAGTAGGCACAGCAGATGATAGAGGAGGAAAGAGGAAAATAGTAACAGGAGGAGAATGGAGGAAGTTGGAGGTTAGAGAAAGAGGAGGAGGAGAAAGGAAAAAGAAGAAAGAAAAGGGATAAGAAGGAGAAAGAGTAAGCAATGAGAGAGAGGAGTAGGCCCAGAAGATGAAGGAGGAGAAGGAGGAAGGAGTAAAGAAGTCAGAAGGAGGAAGAGGAAAGTGAAGTAGGAAGGAATAAGAGGTGGGGGACGAGGAGAAGTGGAAGAGGTTGAGAAAGGGTAGGAAGGCGGAGGCGAAGGTCGCTGTGGGCGCAGCGGAGGCAGAGGCAATGAAAGTCGGAGAAGGAGGAGGAGGAGGAGGAGGAGGAGGCGAAGGCAGCGGAGTCTCTGAAGCAGCGAGAGCGCCGGAGGAGCCAGGAGGCGGAGGCGACAATGACGGCGGCAGGGGCGGGGCGGGGGCGAGGTGAGGTGAAGTGAGGCCAAATTGGCGCCCGCGCTGCGCCTGCCACAATAGAGCGCTTGTCTCCCGTGACCCGCGGGGCCTCCTAATTCGGCAAATTGCCCGCGGCCCCGGGCGACATCTCTCGCCCGCGCCGTCCACTCAGCGCGCACGCGACGCTCCTCTTGACCCCCTCCCCCTCTCCCCCGCCCACACCACTCTGCCACGAGAGCTGGCACAGTCACCTTTTATTACGGGCACGAAACAAATTAATACATGCGATAGTCCCGATATATATATATATATATATATATATATATATATATATATATATATATATATATATATATAATGATGGGTGAAAACCAGCCCAGAAAACAAGAAGTTTTCCAATTTATGAGAAATCCGTTTATTTATGTCAATATTACTGTAAAGTAGTGGTGCTTTGTTTGATCATTAAACCACAAAATTACATTGCCAATGAAATATAGCCTAAAATACACACGATATTTCTCTTAATATACAAAATGTCACTTTTACCGTTCATATAGGATAAACTATAAAGGAAGTGTGAAACGAGGACGAGGAGGAGGAGAGTGAAAGAGAAGGAAGAGGCAGAGCAATAACGAAAGGAGAGAATGGAAGGAAACTGAGAAAAAGAACACGGCGGAAGACGAGACAGGAGGGAGAGGAAGGAAAAAAAGGAAGGGCAGGTGAACATTATTTATGTATGAGGAGAAGGAGGAAGGAGGGAAGATAGGAGTAGAGGAACTGATCGGAGAGGCGAGGCGAGGCGAGGCGAGGAGAAGGCTGATAGGAGAAGGCGGAAGACGGGGTAATAAAAATTACGAGAGAGAGGAGGCAAAGGCGAAACCAAGGCAAAGGCATCGGGGTCACATCGAGTCTCTTGCGAGCTTCTGGTCGAGATTTTTTAGGTTTCAGAAGTTTTCAATGCGACACCATATTGTCAACTTCTACGAATAACAAATACAATTTATTATCAGCAGCTGGTAAGACAACTCTGATACTTCAGCTCACTAACCCTCAGGTTCCTCATTATCGCTTAGATTAATTGAAAATATATTTTATTGAAGCAACAACCAGTGTTCTTAGAGTACTTGACATATGCTTACAGAAGTTAAATTCCCCCGTCAAGATTTTTTTTACAGTTGTTTTTTAAGTTAATATTGCAAAACTTACAGATTCGTAACTATCCGCCAACACGTCTACTGACCAACACATCACCCAGTAAAAAATCATCTACTGACTTCAGATGTATTGAAAAAATCCTAATACATTTGTTTAGTTTTTACGTTAGGAGTATTTCTCGGTTGGTAACTTCAAATAAATAAACAAACAAATTTTCAGAAAAACATAACGGTGAAAGATCCGATTCGTTTAACAAGGAGGCATCGACCTTCGTTTCAAAGACAGAACCCAACACTCCGCAACCGCCAGCTGTCAGCAGCTCGTACGAGACGCGCAGCCTCGATAGCAGGGTAAGTCTGCGGAGCCGCGTGTAGCCCGTCGCAGGCAGCTCCAGCCCCCCGGAGCGAGATACGGCTCCGGGAATGGCGCGGCGAATGAAGCCGTAATGACGCGGCCGGAGCCGTACCGGATTTTAACGTTTCCGGTTGGCAGCTCGGCTCGTTATCGCAACGACGCAACGTCGGTCGAGTGGGCCGCTCGCGTGGTTGATGGTCGTCGGGGCCGGGAGACGCATGTGCTAATTTTTACGCTCGCGCCGCCGCCGTCTCGTAGCTGCTTCTTTTCTCCCGCGCAACAAGTTAGTTTGCGTTGAATTAAAAAAAATCAACAACAAAAGTTCCCTATGTTTAAAGACACTTCGTATTCTAATTTTTATTTGGCGGTGTGCCATACCCGCTGAACAACTTACATGGATCAACAGGACTATGGTTACGAGGGAAATATGAAAACAGTTGAATGATGCTACATGATTCCTTACGGAAAGAATGATGAAAAGACAAAGCGAGTCAAGTTAGCATCTAGTAGCTATCTAGTAAATACGTAAATCGGAATAAATGAAATTTTGTAAAAAATAAAATCATGTATATATATATATATATATATATATATTACATGATTTTACGGGCGTAAATTAGTTCTAATGACTTCGGGCGTTTTGTCACCCAAAGTCATTAGATCCCTTATAACGCCCCTGGAGCATACATATCTATTTTTAAAACACAAAAGAAATATTAAACACATATTTTTACTTTTTTATTCTTCTAATGTAGGTAATTTTATAAACTAAACTAATTTTTCTGAATATTTTTTAACCTTACAAATTCAAGAACTATGAATAATAAGAACTAAAATACAACTTTACAAACTAATTATGTATAATTTTGTAATTATAGAATAACATACATTCTTTTACCTGAAGATGAATAAAAAAACCTAATGGAAACATCGTACATGCCAAGAATAAAGAGAGAAAGTATGTGTTTAATATTTCTTGTGTTAAAAATATAATAATATAAATAGGGATATTTTTTTAATATAACCTGTACACAGTTCAAAATATTTAATATAGTCTGCGTTATCTTCGCGAATAAAAAACGTGATTCATTACCAAGCTAATTCAATCCGAAATGTTGCTTATTCAGTTGTTAATTCAGACAAAAGAGCCCACAATTCACCTAGAGAAATCTCATTGAGTGTCAGTTGAACTATGACAGATGAAAACAGTTTTCCGGTAATAGTTTTCAAAACTATTACTTGCTATGTTCGCAGTCTTAGAAATAGATTACAATTAGTTTAGTACCAATGAAGTAAGGAACTCCCACAAATGTTACTCATAGTAAGTTAAAACTTTAAGAAACTTAAATTTGTCCTGTGTAGTTCAGTGAAGTGTTGTGAATGGCGTCGAATGATGTTGAAACGTAGGACAAGCGAAGTGCAGTACAGGGAAGTGAAGTGAAGTGAAGTGAAGTGAAGTGCAGAGAAATGCAGTGTAGTCCTATCGTGAGTAATATTAAATTTATTTTTATTTTTATGAATGGTAAATTCAATTTTATATTAATTTATTTTGTAAATTACTGCCAAGGAGTTGTACCCAATTGCAGTTAAATACATTTTATTACTTTAAAAATTCATAAACTCTACGCGCCTTTGACACGAGTTAATTATGATGCATCTGGGAGTGCACATTTGAGTACAGTAGGTAAATTATCGGAAGCCGGTGTCACCGCCTGGGTCCACACGGCAGCGAGGCAGGAGTTCGAGTCGCGTATCGGCGCCTTTATGCAAATAGTTGAGAGCTCGCCGCCGAGCGCTGTATCGCGATGGCACGGGACGGCTGCTGAGGGTCGACCGGGTGTGACGAACTCCTTATACATTCCCTTCGACACGACACGTCTCTTCCATTGTTAACATTACTATAACAATTTTGTTTCTTTGGGACTGGTGTTATACATCCCCAACGACATGACACGACACGACACGTCTGTTGCATTGTTAACAATACTATAACAATTTTGTTTCTTTGGGACTGGTGTTATACATCCCCAACGACACGACACGACACGTCTGTTCCATTGTTAACATTACTATAACGATTTTGTTTCTTTGGGACTGGTGTTATACATCCTCAACGACACGACACGACACGACACGTCTGTTGCATTGTTAACATTACTATAACAATTTTGTTTCTTTGGGACTGGTGTTATACATCCCCAACGACATGACACGACACGACACGACACGTCTGTTGCATTGTTAACATTACTATAACAATTTTGTTTCTTTGGGACTGGTGTTATACATCCCCAACGACACGACACGACACGTCTGTTCCATTGTTAACATTACTATAACGATTTTGTTTCTTTGGGACTGGTGTTATACATCCTCAACGACACGACACGACACGACACGTCTGTTGCATTGTTAACATTACTATAACAATTTTGTTTCTTTGGGACTGGTGTTATACATCCCCAACGACACGACACGACACGACACGACTGTTGCATTGTTAACATTACTATAACGATTTTGTTTCTTTGGGACTGGTGTTATACATCCCCAACGACACGACACGACACGTCTGTTGCATTGTTAACATTACTATAACGATTTTGTTTCTTTGGGACTAGTGTTATACATCCCCAACGACACGACACGACACGTCTGTTGCATTGTTAACATTACTATAACGATTTTGTTTCTTTGGGACTGGTGTTATACATCCCCAACGACACGACACGACACGACACGACACGACTGTTGCATTGTTAACATTACTATAACGATTTTGTTTCTTTGATGTGAGAGCGCAATTAGAGCTTCGGTCATTCACTGATGAACATTTAACTTTTCTACATTAAGAGGAGTGTGACTCATGTGCAGTAAGGTGTTACCATTTCCGGCCCTAAGAAAGAGAATAGGGATAGGACAGGCAAAGAAAAATCGGGCGAGATTCATGACCTGTATATTAATTCTAAATTTAAGAATCCGAAATATTCGTTCCGGTGAACCGCGTACATTTCTATCAAGATTTTCACGTTTTATTATATTGTTAAGATTGTTTTGTGGCTTTCGTGTGTTTTCTTTGGATTTACCTGAAACATCTAGATCTGGCACAGATTAAACAATTACAAGTTTTGCAGTTACTTTAATCTTTAAGCGCGGAGCGTTTTAAGCGACGAGTTTCTTATCAATATTTATGGCGAAACAATGAAACGGGGTAATTTGGGTTCAACGAAGATTAAAAACTGTCGTCCACAAATCAACCTTCAAACACGTGCTTCGTTGAACTCGTAAACCCATGAAGTAAGTATTTCTTAGGCTTACAGTATGAATTCATTTAGTATTAAAATATTGTTTTAATATTTGT
Organism: Gryllus longicercus; assembly: GCA_038098605.1. Classification (NCBI taxonomy): domain Eukaryota; kingdom Metazoa; phylum Arthropoda; class Insecta; order Orthoptera; family Gryllidae; genus Gryllus; species Gryllus longicercus. Next base: position 650,925 of record JAZDUA010000447.1, read on the forward strand.
GTGAAAATTGATATAATAAGCAGTTAAATTTACATAAATGGTACATTTGCTGGAATCGCGATCAATACACATTGAAAGAGTACATTTTTAAAGTGCTGAACTCAGAATTTCGGGAAAAGCAATACTTCGGATTGCTCAGAACAGCCGATACCTAAAGTCAACAAGGGAAAGGCCGAAACAGGTACTTCATTAGTGTCGAAAATAAATCGTCAGTATTTGAACTAATGACACTTGGATCAAGGCGTGTTGAACAGCAGCCTTGCAACTACATATTTTAACTTATGCAGACTTTTCACAATTCACATCTCCAGTACTAAACTAATTTCAAAGCTGCATTCGTTCCCAAATTAATTAATTGGATACGTCAAGGAAGAGGAAGAAAATATCGCGCGAGGGCCATGTCCCGTTTGTTCAGATACTACCCCAGTATTCACCTGGTACTGGTTGGAAAAACCATGGTAAACTACCGATTACAGCAGCCAGCTGCGATGATTCTCTAAACAACGGCTAGAGTCGGAAAAGCACCGCCGTCGGGAATCAAACCCTTGTACCCTTGCTGCATAACTGTTTATATACAATTAGAGACTATACTGTTTATCAAAAATGTTTATTTTAACAAAACAGTGATATGTGTTTAACTAGTTTACATTTGTACAGTATACATTTTTTTAAAAGATTTAATATGTTTGTAACAAATAATGTACTTCAGCTTCCGGGTCAATGACCCCCATCTCGATCAGGTATTTGTCCAGTTTCCCTGATCCATTGTGCAAATGCTGAGACGACCCCTTGTTTTGCTTCTGTACGTAAATGTAGCTTCACTATGCGCACATTTTGTTGAATTCTCCTTTTGTTTCTAAAGGTAATAGTAGAGGTAAAGGCGAGTTGCTATTTTGTTAGCAATGCAGAAAAATTATACTTGCAATTCGTGTACTGATGCAAATAAGTTTTCTATTACTCGGAGGAAAAATGACTAGATTTTTTTGAAATATTTCTAATCTTGCGCTTTTTAAAAATTTATTTTTATTTATTTATGTGAAACTTTTACTCATCTTTCAACTATTTATAGTTAAAATGACGGGAAGGGATTCTGGAACTCAAGAAAACGTGCGCAGATCTTCTCCCCCATACAGGTTTACACAGTTCATACGTCACATACAGGTTTTTACTGTTTTTTGACTAAATAAATCTGTTTGCCGGGCAGAATCTCTACAGAGTCAACAGTAATGGTAACGGGGTTTGAGCTACCGCAGGCTATACAACCACACGAAAAACAAAACAGCCATGCCTTCCGCGAACGCAAACCTATATCCTCCGCCTCCGCGAACACGGACGTCGCTTCAACTCCCGACGCCACCGTTGCACGCCTCCAACCAGTACCGAACCAATTCCAAAGCCGCCTTCTCCCCCGTCCGAACTAATTAATAAGCCACCATTGTCTCAACCCTCCTCGTCGATTCTTCTTTGTCACGACCTCTTCCCGTCCGCCTCCTCGCACGACATTCCAAAGGCCACCGCTGGCGAGCGTTATCACGATTCCATCTGGGCGAGTGTGAAACGGGCATTAGCGTAATTTAACGCCTTTCAAAACGGAATGCCGTCGTATCCGCGCTGATGGAGGGAATTCAATTCCAGGGCCTTCTGCGCAAAGCTACCCCGCGCGCTGCTGCGTCAAGTCGTGACTGGTCACAGCCTCCTGCAGATCCCAGCTCGGCTACCGCCGCCGCCGCCGCTGCTTGCGAGCTGTCTCATTACCACAGGTAATTCTCTTTTCCCTTTGGGCCCCAGCCAGCCTGCCTGCCTGCCTGCCCCCGCGCCGACCTGGTAAGAGGCGGTTTTATTTATTCGAGCAGCCACCCCTGGGAAGGAAGCTTTGCGGGAGAGCAGGCTGCGTTCCGATTGAGGGAGAGTTGATGACAGTGCGTAACTTGCATGTTCACGTTCGGTTTTTGCCATTTGGATTACAGGACATGTCGTGAAAATTACTTTCTATTGATTTCATTTTATCTCTATTCCATATTATCTTTCTATTCTAATTTATATACTTTTCTATTTCTTTCGTCCTACTCTATTTCTCTTCATTTTATTTCCACTTAATTTTATTTTATTTTCATTAATTCTAAAACGAGTGAGTTTTTTGAAAAAAAAATACATTTTTATATCAATTTACAATGAAACTAAATTTTTCTATAAACTAATAAAATACATTTTAATTTTTATGTAAACACTTCAAATTTTTTTATCTGCACATATCCATAGATATATCTCGATTAGACTCTCTATGAAACAAGCTTTCTAACCAATTTCTTTCGGCCCATGTCACTTTCAAGAATGTTTCATTTTCACCTAATAATTATGAAATGTAATTCTTGAAAACTGTCTTAGATTCTGTAGCCGTGTGACGATGAAAAAGCTCAGGCAGACGGAATCTGCCAGTTACGGTGAAGGGAAATATGTCATGTTCGCCACATGACATATTTCTTACTCTTACTCTTCAAACGTGGGAATGAGGCCGAGGCGAGGTTGACACCGTTAGCTGTCTGTCAAAATCGGACAACTGACACAAAATGCTAAGTACATGCATTTATAAACACTGAAAAGAAGAGTTTTAAATACAAGCTCTAAAAATGTATTTTAAATGAATTTTAGCACGTCGTAAGCCTTTTTATTATTAAAAGTTGGCAATTCTATACAGGTTATGTTTAATTCAGCTTCCGTGGTTTTCTTTCTTTCCTCACATCAATCTTCATAAGTTTCCTCGAAAGCGAATTATCGTCAATAGCTCGTGGTTATTGGTGGTACAAAATGGTTTAGTTTAGTTTACATACGGATTAAAGACCTCACCTTAGTGAGGTTTTTAATCCGTATGTAAGTGAAACAGTACGGACAATGTCACACTACTGCATATTAAAGCATAGTTTCTAGCTGGAGAGCCAGAACTTGCCATGAATTTCTTAGCAGTTTTAATTAATTATTCCTCAGAATGTCCGGTGAAGAGAATTATATTAAATACCAAAATTCCTCCAGAAACCTACTAAATATTGAATAAAAAGATACTTTGACCGTATAACTTCTTAAATATCTTTAAAAACATATGTCGTCAACGTTTTTTCATAACAGTCCGAACTAATATTAACTTTTTGTTGTAAAAAATGTATAACCCAATATGCTTTATTTTCACTGCCACGCAATTTCCGCTGAGTTTAGAGCATTATCAGAGGGTGTCATTAAGATACTTCAGTACCTTAAGATAATGTCACACTTAACATACAGACTCCCACTGAGCATTAAAATTGCATGCTTCTCATTGACAGATACAGGGTAATAAGTGTGGACTTCTCTCTTGTTCAACCGGAAGAAAATACATGTACATTTAAATGCCATATGTGAAATTTTATTGACTTTCACATTTCATTGGAACAATCGTTTTGAGGTATCAGGAAACTTGTTCAGAAACGTTTTATGTAACTTGTATTAGTTAAATATTACTTGCGGCACGTAATGGACGCGAGTCTTGCAGGGTTGTTGAGACTGTATAGGGAAGGTTTTAGCAAAATTTGTTACCAGACGTCTCAATCATTTATGTTTCTTAATATAATATGCTAAGACATATTCCGAACCTCGACAATACAATTTCATACCGGTGTGAGTCAGTGCACCATTCTTATTCCCTTGTATCCTACCATTCTCCTGTGATTGATCGATCCATTCCATTCCATTCCATTCAATTCAATTCAATCCAATTCGATTCAATTCAATTCAATTAATGCCTTAATTTACGTTCCGAGACTCGGGCCATTAGACCCGCTCTTCCGTCTGACCACGCAAATTTTGCTACGCTCCTTTCACCAACTAGCAGAGGAAGGAGGTATTTCTTGGGCGAGAAACAGGCGATTTTTGAATTTAGCTCAGAAGCGTCATTTAGGCTTGAGGATCTTTACACGCAAGTAAATCTACTAACATGGGACAGCCGGCTTTACTTCCCCTCCGAAGGAAGGCGTACGAAGGATTTTTTTCGCCCTTAAAAATCCACGACTTCGATCGGGTTTGAACCCGCCAACTTGGGTATATCAGTCCAATACGCTAACAGTAACAATCCATTGATTGATTAGTGAATCCTGGCACATCAATTGTCCGCGATTGTAGTACACGTTTTCTCTTCGGGATGTGGTGGTGGTCTTCCCCTGCTGGATAACGAGATCCGACACCGAACCACCTTCGGCTAGCGGGGTTTTCCCCTACCAGGCATCTCCCACCAGCGGGGCACCGCCCAGGTCGGGACAAGCTGTAAGAACACGACCTGTCTTCCGGCATGTGTGGTATTGCAGTGAATATTACTGTGTGTGTAAGTAAGTAAGCGATGAGGATTTGACAAAGGAATGAAAAGAAAATATCGCATGTGGTTCGTGGCCCGTTTGCTATGGTACTGCTCCGGCATCCGCCAGGTGTTGATCGGAGGAACCACGGAAAAGAACCAATCAGAGCAGCCGACCTCTAGAATTCTGCTCCGGCAGTGACAGAACTCGACATAGCTATCTAGCTATTATCGAAGATCTTACCACCGTCGAAACTCGAACCTAGCACTCAGTCAAAGGCACTGCAGTGACATCCATTGACGCCCCGAGCCACCTCTCCCAATATCTTCGCTCCTAACCTAGTGTGGAAAATGCTGCCACCGTGGGGAGTGTAACCCTAGGACCTTCCGGTCAGAGGCACTGCAGCGACATCAGTTGCTGCATTGGGCCACCTCTCCCAGTAACTTCGCTCGTACCCTAGCTGTGTAGGTAGTGTGAAAAATGCTGCCACCGTGGGGAGTGTAACCCTAGGACCTCCCGGTCAGAGGCACTGCAGTGACACCAGTTGATGCCCTGAGCCACCTCTCCCAGTGACTTCGCTCGTAACCTAGCTGTGTAGGTAGTGTGCAAAATGCTGCCACCGTGGGGAGTGTAACCCTAGGACCTCCCGGTCAGAGGCACTGCAGTGACATCCGTTAACGCCCCGATCCACCGCTCCCATCATTCCCCTCGCGAAACGCTTGTGATTCTCTTCATAACGCGCCCCACCCCATCCCGAAACCCCACAACACTTCGCCGTTCCCTCGCGAGCTACACGCTCCATCTCCCCCTCACGCAAAGTAGAGATCGCATTAACAACGCCGCGGCAGGCGCGTGTCTCTTCACCGCGATGAGTAATCCCCCGGTAATCGCCAGGGTCTCTGCGCTGCTCACGCTCCCTGCTCCGAGACGGTGACCTCTGACCCCGCGCAGGGTCAGCCGAGCCGGGCCGCGCCGCGGGCTCGGCGAGGTCACCCCTTCATTTGGCTCTCGAGCGGCGCGGCGGCACTGCCCTCTAAAGCACCAGGATCCATCTGCGCCAACGCGCGTTCCCATGCAGCGCTCGCAAGAGGAGGGCCTGGGGGCAGCCGGCGTGGAAGCGGTGCACTGGCGAGGAAAAAAAAGATTTGGAGAGGAGCGAGGAAATCTCCAGCCTGGTGCGGGGAGTTTGCTTTCGATCAATTAACTCTCGAAATTGGGTTGAAGAGACTGGGAGAGGTGGATCGGGGCATCAGCTGATGTCACTGCAGTGCCTCTGACCGGGAGGTCCTAGGGTTACACTCCCCACGGTGGCAGCATTTCCCACACTACCTACACAGCTAGGTTACGAGCGAAGTTACTGGGAGAGGTGGCTCAGGGCATCAGCTGATGTCACTGCAGTGCCTCTGACCGGGAGGTCCTAGGGTTACACTCCCCACGGTGGCAGCATTTTCCACACTACCTAAACAGCTAGGTTACAAGCGAAGTTACTGGGAGTGGTGGCTCAGGGCATCAACTGATGTCACTGCAGTGCCTCTGACCGGGAGGTCATAGGGTTGCACTCCCCACGGTGGCAGCTTTTTCCACACTACCTTCACAGCTAGGTTACGAGCGAAGTTACTGGGAGAGGTGGCTCAGGGCATCAACTGATGCCACTGCAGTGCCTCTGACCGGGAGGTCCTAGGGTTCCACTCCCCACGGTGGCAGCATTTTCCGCACTACCTACACAGCTAGGTTACGAGCGAAGTTACTGGGAGAGGTGGCTCAGGGCATCAACTGATGCCACTGCAGTGCCTCTGACCGGGAGGTCCTTGGATCGAGTGTCAACGGAGGCAGGATTTTCGACACTAGCTTGTCAGCTAGGTCAAATTCAGTCTCTGTCTGGAGGATAATTGATCAATCAAGCAAGAAATCATTGGGTTGAAGAAGGTTATGACACACACCTATCATTTTATTTAAATAGAAATAATTTTTAGTGGCAATGAGGGCGTATTCAATGGAGCACAGTTAGAGGGAATCTTTCTTTCAAAGAAAACACACCTTCTGTTCTGCAATAATGTATGTTCCCGAAAGCATTAGCGATCGTGGATATTTGAAACATAATTCAGCTGCTGCTACTTTCCACACCCAATGTCGTTGTCTGTTCGCTTCACTCTCCAGTAATTTCAAATACAAACTCAAAATTAGAACATAAAACAATATATTGTTGACAAGCTCTGGTTTACTAATCAATCGGAAAATTGTTACCTGAGAGCGTAGGCTTCCGCGGCCGGAGTCAGTATTTACTAGGCTGTCCGGGTGACGCCGCGTCCATGGCGTACGCCCTGAGGAAGGTCGCAGAATGGCGACCGAAACGTCGGCACCTTCGCCATGGACGCGGCGTCACCCGGACAGCCTAGTAAATAAATTGTTACCTGCTTTTCTTGTTGCCCGTGGATATTTTGTTAGTTATTTTTGAACCACCAATTAATTATATCAAATACCTTTTCCTTAGGTTTTGTCAATCTTCTAAAACACTTTTCACCCCGTATGTACTTCAAAGAAGAGGTAGCCCACAATGAACTATTTGCTATTTACTGCTTTTCAAGGTTGCGGTGTATATAGAACAAGAACATTATTACATTATTGTAGTTTTCACAAATAATGTTTTGCTTAAAAATATTTTTATTGCAGTGCTATTTGAGAGTATTTTATTTGTTATTCTTGATCGTAGTACGTGCTACTTTTTAGAAAAAAAAACATTTTATATTCTTTCGTTCAAATGAATTTTTGCTGCTAATAAGACTACATTCGTGTCACGCCGTAGTAGTACCAAACATCACCCAGTGAGGTATCACGCACTATCGAGACAATGTATCGTTTTCATACAAGGTTACTAGAAAAGTACTTCATTTAATGTGTTTTTCTAAAGAAATTGTATCAAACTTTTAAATTCACCGTTTTAATGCAATTCTTCTGTAATCATTTGTTTGTTCGTATGTACAAACGCTCCATTGTTTCAATATCTGCAAGGGAATATTTCGAATGTCAATTATTAAAAAAATACACGATTTGTCAGTAATAATGAACTGATATATTCTTTTAATTGTAAACATTTATCTGTGTAAATACGTTTAGTACTCAGTTTCAGCAGTTTCAGCTCAAAAGCTTTTAATTTTAGACAGTTACGCAGTGTCACATACGTCCGTCCATCCATAAATACATATATACTCCTACATACATACACACATTACAATTTTTGGATATACGAATTTGTGGAACTCCTCGCTACCGGCACCAATCTTAATATTTGGAAGAGGGCTAATACACCTTACTTTTGACGTTTGCGTAGTTACACCTCAAAAGAATCTCTAAAACGGACTTGACCGAAATTTTGAGAAATTATTGTTGAGGTAATTCCAATACTTTCCGACGGTTGACTACCGAAGAGAATAGGGGAAAACAAAACATTTGAAAAACCTATGCAGAAATTCCTAACAATTTGATTCCCTTCCTCAGAACTTATTTAAAAGATACATGGTTAATTCGCAATAAGCATGTCTGTAACGAATTAGGCATTCTGTCCATCAACAATTATTTACTACAACTCTCCACTAAATTGTATTCGCATATAAACCACATACCATCTGCACTCCATTACCAACTAAGAAAACATAACTCTCACCAAAACAGAATCAAACGAAATCTTCCAAAGCATTTCTTTCATTCTCATTAATACTTTTCATTATTAATAAAGCTCACCTACAGCAAATCAATTTAATATATTTTTCATATAATGCTTTTTACTGTCATTTTGTTACACCTTGAACTCTTCAACTCTCAAATAAATTGTGTATTTCTTAACCTTCTACCAATAGTCTCGCCAGCTAACAAATATGAATATTCAATATGTTGTTTTTTTGGCTCAATTTCAAATGCCACTCAATCACACAAACATTTATTTTCCCCCCACTTCCTCACCTTTCTATTCGTCTTCTCACTCACCCGTCCATCCGTCCAGTTGCCGTCCACAAATGTACCGTTTGGGACTTTCATTTACGTCCTGGAGAGTGGGAAACGAAGTAGAACCCTGTTTTACGATACTCCGATGCAGCGCGTACTTTCTCATGGCAGTTGTTTGCATTTGGCTAATAAAACAGAGATCACCGGGTTCACTGGGAAAGAGGTCTCATTTGTCTGGATGTTTGCAAGCAGTCGGATGAAATTGAAATGCACTTCACCCGAGAGGCAATGCAGATGAAAACTATTAGAGTTACGACAGCTCATACACTATCGTATTAAACCTTTTGCAATAATTAGAGAGGTTCGCGAAAACTGAGTATGAGCGATTTGTGTTAGCGTAGTTTGGCACATTGTAAAAAACTATGAAACAAAAAAAATTGGAAGCGTTTTTGAGATTTCAGTAACCTACACTTCAAGCAAAAATAACACGATTAATATTGGTAGTTATAAAAAATTGAATATGATTTTATTTATATATAAATATTGTTACAAATTCGTCAATGAAAGAAAAAAAATATGGTTTTTATAGAATCAATTATATAAAATCAATCTCTCATTAACATAATACTCTTGCTAGCTTACCTTTCGTATTCTCGCCACACTACATGTTTGTGAAAAGAGAAACGCTGCAGTAAAAAGGGCTCTTTTTGAATAGAGAATCACATATTGTGTAGTTCTAGCAGCGTAAATGTGGATACATCTTCTTCTAAAGTGGTAAATTGCATCATCTAACATGTATACTCAAAATGTACATTTTGAGGGAGTTTGATGTCAAAAACTTTGGTTGATGGTAAAATGTCAGTCTGTCCGAACTTGTGGGCTCAATGTTTAAACCATTCAGAAGATTTTGTTCAAAATTGATATTGCTTGGTTTATCTGGCCGAACTAGAGAGCATGGGAATTCAAAATGCCATTCACAGGCCCCGTTCATGTAATGTAGCCGGGCCCGTTCATGTAATTTGCCCCAAAAATATAATTTTGGAGCTAATTACAAAACGTCTTCACAACGATTTAAATGTTTTCAAAAATGTCTCCAATTTTTTTTATCAGATTGCTTTCATGGGAGACGTCAAAAGAAGGAAGTTTTATTTTTGTTGAACTCTACATTTTCCACTTTCTCGCACTTTCTCGCACTATTTCGTGATAGGAGAAAGATCTGTGATAATGCACAGGAAAACGGAGAATTTTTCAAGCTTATATTTTGCGCCAAATTACATGCAAACTACTCATATTTTCGAAAATTAAAACTGAACTTATTTTAGGATCCACCTTTAAGAAACAGATTTTACTAAAAAAAACTATCTTCAATTTTATAGTTCAGCCGATGCGGTGGGCGAGATCGTTAAGGTGCCTTAGCATTGTGGATTCGAGTTCCGCCTCGAGCGTGGTTGTATTTGTATTCGTTATTTCATCCCCAATTATCATGTCATCTTGAATTGAATTGAATTGAATTAGTGCCTTATTTTACGTGGCGAGACTCAGGCCATTAGGCCTGCTCTTCCGTCTGACCACGCAAATTTCGCTACGCTCCTTTCACCAACTAGCAGAGAAAGGAGGTATTTCTTGGGCGAGAAACAGGCGATTTCCAATTTAGCTCAGAGGCTACGTCATTTAGGCTTGAGGATCTTTTACATGCAAGTAAATCTACTAACATGGGACAGCCGGCTTTACTTCCCCTCCGAAGGAAGGCGTACGAAGGATTTTTTCGCCCTTAAAAATCCACGGCTTCGATCGGGTTTGAACCCGCCAACTTGGGTACAACAGTCCGAAACGCTAACCATTACACCATCGCCGCCGCCGCCATCTTCACAGTTACCATAACGTTAAAGCCAATAGTGGTCGTTAATGACCTATTTGTTGATGCGTCCTTGAAAATAATTATATATACACACGTGTAATTGTAGGAAGACGCTTTTCATCTGAAATTTTCAAAACTTTTAGGATTTCAACGAACATGAGACCTGCATCATTCTCTTAAGCATCCCTTCGCTATTCGAAGCCAAAGTTTGATCAAACATTTTTGTGAAATTTTTGAGAAAATTTTGAACACGTTATTGAGGCTTCGTGTAAAGTACCCTCAAAAATCAAAATATCAATCTGAAACTTCCGAAGCCTTGAGTTCATTTAGATTGACTGGGGAACATAAATTTTGAAGAAAATCGGCTGAACGGTTCAGACCCAAGCTTTGACCGCAGACGGACAGACACATGTTTTGCCCTCAATCAATTTTTCGCTAACAAGGACCCACAAAACATGAACTCTGGTTACACCACATGTTAGAGAATTTTTCTACAATTAGCAACAGAATTTGTACATTTTGGTTACCAGCGCTCGACAATTAGAGTTTTCTGACGAAAATTCGCCGTTTACGGCGCACGGTTACATAACTTTTTCTTTTTACGAAGAATCTTGGTAAGGACAAGAATGTAAAAATAACGTATGTAACCGGAGTGAAAAGTATTTGGTGCATTAATTTGCTAATGACTCGTCGTCTTTCATTGCCTCGCCCGTTAACATTTCATTCGAACGCCAAACACTCACGTTATGTACTAGTTACATAAATAACTATTGTAATAATCGACTGTAATGTGTGTTGTAATCTTGAGTGTTAAATTATTACTCAAGAAAAAATATTTTCTGATTTCTTAATCATCAGAAACAAATGTCAAAATTTATTTGCATAACATTTCAATGACATTCACGTAATGGAATCGAAATCAACAGTAGAAAGGCCAAAGTACCAATTTAATTTCCCTCGTGCTATTTATGAATGCTGTTTGATTTTGTGACACACACGATGCTTATTTATGACTTGACCCGTGAATCCTTGCCCCGGGATGCGTATCAGATCACGAGTTATGCAGATGAGTTAGTCCTCCATGCAAATGCTCACATGCAACACGAACGCAAGCGCGCAACCGTGAATCATGAACGATTCCGAGGTGACCGAATCAAGAGGGGTTACCCGGAACTCCGCCGGCACAAGTCATGACCGGATCTGAAGTGACTGATTCATATGGGATGACCCGGAGCTTGTTTTGTTCCAGTGAAGAACGGTTCCGGGGTAACCGAATCTTTCAATTACTGGGAATTCGTTCTGCTCGAATTAAAAACGGTTCCGAGGTGAGAAAATAATTGAGGGTGTCTTGGAACTCATTCTGCACATAACAAAATATACTTCTAAACGACCGAATCATTAGGGATGATCCTATTCCACGGTGTAAGAAATATGTGCTTACAAAAACGTATGGCTCTCGCTAGAACACAATTCAAACAATTTAAAACCACCGTCACATTTAATGTTGCGTCATCAAAAGACTTTAATACATTTACATTAGCACCTCCCCGATTATATGTTTTCAGTGACCAATGTCCCCTTTTACCAGGAAAACACCAGAAAATACATAATGCGCGTAACGCCATCATAAAACACCCAAATCGTGTCCAGAGAAACGCACGAATAAGAGGGTAACTTGCCTCAAATGGGTTTCGTAAAATCTATCCAACAAGCGATCAGTAAACACACCTTTTTTTACTATGCCGACACTCATTTTTCGCGAGTCAAGAACGGTTCCGAAGTAACCGAATCCTTTGGTGTTCAGGAATTCGTTCTGCTGACCTTAAACCAAGGCTGCAGAGGGGACCTGTACATTATTACAAAGGCGTAGTCTGACAGAGTACTTTGAGTAAAAAAAAAATTTACAATGAAACACTAAATTTAATGGATTGTACATGTGAGATATGGAGTTAAAAATACATTTTCAAAGATGTTGTAGATTCATCTAAATGATATGGCTCTAAAGACCCATTCACAATGCAAAAATAAAGATAAGCATGGCGTTAACATAAAAGTTAGGACTACGTCCACAAGCAGACTCATTCACAATGTGTTCACATAAGCATAACATGTAAGACGTTAACTTCAAAGCTAGCAAATCACAAGTTTCAATGCTTATGCTTAAGTTAGACATAAGAAATGAACCAAGGACAGATCGTTAACCTAAAATCGAGAACCGAAATTGGAGTTAAGTCGATAGAAGAACTAACGCCATATGGGCCATAGACACAGTCGATACCTTGAAATCGATTCTCACATCCAACCAATAGTAAACCAGAATGTCTCACAGTCAATAGAAACCCTTATTTTGCTTACGTTAATGTTAGTCATTGTGAATACTTCAGTCTATCACTTAGATCAATGATTACGTTTATGCTCTATGGTTATGTTTACGTTTGCATTGTCAATGGGCCTTAACAGAAGACAGTTGCTTGGTGGGTTCATACGTGACTTTTGAGAAACATCCGCAAACGTTCGTCATTATGGGAACTTTATTATTATCACCATCATCTCATTATGATTGCTAATGTTCAGAAAAAAATAGTTAAATGCTACAAGACAAGGAACTTGTATTCATTATTTACAAAATCAGCCAATACAGCGCCAAAAGTGTCACTACAAAGACGTAGTCTACTGGACGACGCGGGTTAAAACAGGGTATACAGGAAATAGCCACGAGCACAATGATACGTCTATTTCACTGGCTAGCCACACAATGAAGGTAACCAGAGTATGAGAAACGGGGAGTGGGGGGAGCTTTCGGCTCTAGTTGCGTCGTCTGACAGACAAAACCTTTGTAAACCACTAGAGTTAAGAATGGTTCCTGTGTGATAAAAATTTCCAGGGTGTCGTTAAACTCATTTCGTGCATGACAAAAAAATGACCGAATCATCCGGGGTCTCCGCTAGTCGAGAACGGTTCCGAGGTGACCGAATCCTCCCGGAACTCGATGCGAGCAAGCCGGGCGACCTTAATCGCAGCGTCTGACCTGCGCAGTCGGCGAGTGATCTCGGCGAGCAGAACCCCCCCCCCCCCCCAACTGCGAGGTCTAATAGGGCGGGGAGTTCGCTGCTGCAATTCGCAGACGGAGTGTGTGCGGAGTTAAGCCTCGACCTCTGGCACGTAAGGCACCGCGCTTGTAATGACGGGTGCGAAGCTACCGGGTGATGAAGGCAGAGCATTCAAAGAGTGCGTGCGTGCGTGCGTGCGTGTGTGTGTGTGTGTGTGTGTGTGTGTGTGTGTGTGTGTGTGTGTGTGTGCGAGGGGCGAGTGACCGCCAGCTGGTGGTACACTAAAACCGGAATGTAGAAATCTATTACCACAAGAGTGCGATTGCGTGGGTTTAGCTGTTGCAAATCGTAAATCCGCTTCAGAAGTTTCGTAGACTGACATTCGAATGACGGCGATGTGAATTTTTGATTGTCGTTAAGCAGCGGTTTGGGACAATGTCACTGTGTGGATTGAAAATTGGGGAGGTTGGCGGTTCTAATTAGTGTTTTTTTATCACAACTAGGTAGATGCCCGATCAATCAAATGCGTATCTACGGTATGGCAGGCATGGCGCACGCCATGGACGCTATACAAGGGACGCAATTTAGAGTGCACCATCTAATACAAATAACGACAACTCTAATTTGAGGTATCCTGACAGGTGCGCAAATTTGCTTTCTATAGGCGCCTAAATACCTAGATACGACTCTGAGATCAATAACTTAAACAAAGATCAACATTCGTTTGCTATTTTGCTGTCTCTCATCTTTAGAACTCAGTAGTGCGTTTTCAACTTTAGCTCTTAGATTATAATGACATAAGATATAAAGAACAGAGAAAGAAAAAATGAGCGAGAAAAAAGAAAAAAAACGAAGAGGACAGAAAGGGAGAGTAGCGGTCTTATACCTTTCTCTAATCATAGAAACGAAACGCTGCCCATAATATGAAGTCCACACTCCTTGTATACCTTAATAACGTACAAAGATACTCTACATAAGTAGTTTTCTTCAATATTTACTTTTCAATGTTGGCAGTACCATAAACATTCAATTTAGTGCAAGGTATTACATAATAAAATAATGTATACAATACATCAGGCGGCGGCGATGATATAACAATCAGCGTATCGGACTGTTATATCCAAGTTGGTGGGTTCACACCCGATCGAAGACGTGGATCTTTAAGGGCGAAAAATCCTTCGTACACCTTCCTTTGGAGAAGAAGTAAAGGCAGTTGGCCTATGTTAGTAGACTTATTGCATGTAAAAGATACTCAAGTCTTAAAGAAGCTTCTGAGCTAAATTCAAACGCCTGTTTCGTCCCCCAAGAAATACCTTCTTTCTCTGCTAATTGGCGCAAGGAGCATAACGAAATTTGCGTGGAAAAGCAGTCCTCATGGCCTGAGTTTCACCACGAAAAATAAGGCATGAATTCAATTCAAATTGTTGTGAAATAATACAATCAATAACTTTTCTATTACATAAAACTCATGATGGAGATACGTACAATATTGGTAAAAGACGTTTTCTTTCACATAGGTAAAGCAGAATTTCTAGATTTTGAAATAACGAAACACTGATCAGACGTTTTATGTAATATTGCAATGGGAAATTAATTTTCGAAATAATCTTTTTAGAACAAAATCTAAACGCGAGTTTATATTTACCGAGAAAACAGAAAAATATCTCTTAATAATACGAATGGAATTTCAGCCATTTACATTACAGTGTTTACGTTATTGTGACCACAACCGAGCAAACTTTGTACTTCCATGAGTATTTCCTCTTACGTGAAAATACATCGTTACGTCTTAACTAATCAACTACAACTTTGAATACGAAACTCGTATTCGCCATTCATCTGTTGAAGAAGACCACAAAACAACCAACAAAAACCGACTTCTTCCCAGCATCCGTAAAAATGTAATTTTCTTGGTAAATTTCATCGCCGTCTTCTCGCACAAAGAACAGAATCAGCGTCCCGCAGCCGAACAATCCTCCGCCCAACATTCAGACGTGACAAGTGAACCTATAGGAAGGGGGCCACTTCGTTCGGCCATTTTATGTCCGGATAATAGCCAGAGGTCCCCCACGTCATCAATAACACGCGAAAAGGACTTTCCTCCTACAGGAGAATTCCATTACGAAAGGTTTATTTGCTCCTGCGGTGCTGCGAGAAAGGATACGCAGATCTGATTGCCATCGCAGCCGTTCCAAAGGTATCAAACGGCACTTCTCAGCACTCTCAGTAGCTGTGTTTGCGCTCAGAGTAGCAGTGTTTGTGTGCTATCAGGAAAGTGGATTCGCTGGTTGTCGATAACCGGATGTGCATACCAACCGATGTGTATTATATTTAATTTTGTTATTGGTATTATCACGAGTGTTTTGGACATTGTCGATAAATCCCAGACTCGTAAAGCGAGGAGGGGATTTATCTGAGAATTTTCAAAGCACGAGTGGTACGTAATAGGACCATTTCACGTGTGAAATTATGTCTAACAGAGTTCCAAATTGCGCCAAATATTGAAAATAATTTAAAGCTATGTTAAAATCAAAGAGGTTATGTTATAGTAGTACATACGCGGTTCAACCTTGCAACTGCACACTTACTTTTCGGTACACGGATTGCACACTGGGACCCCAAACATTTTTATTGTTTGCAAAAGTTTCAGAAAATTATGCGGGATTCAAAAGTGTATTACGGTACTATTTTATTTTCAATTAACAATGTATGGAAACTAAAAAACACAAACATTTTGTGTTTTGAAATTTAAATCGTAAATGTTTCCAGATTTTTTAACTTAAAACCTTCCTTCAGATATTACCGGAATGATTACAAATACACGTTGAAATAACGTCACACAACAAAGCAGATGCAGCAAAAATGTTACAAATTCCCATTGTCATATCGGATAAGCATTATAGGAAAAATACTGTTTCTAATTTATTACTTGCGAGCACAACAATCAGGAACTATACCTTAGATTCCAGTAGACCCTAGTTGCACCACTGGCGTATAAACTGCCATCTTCAGCAAAGTATAGGCACAAACTGGAACAATAAGAAGCAATAGGGAACCTATTAGTTTAATCCAAATTTACGTTAAGCGCTATGCGTCGGTCGTCAAAAATGTTCACTCGATGTGAATACAAAATGTTAGTGGCGTCCGATAGACCCCAGTGCACAGTTTTTGTGAGTTTGTGATGTGCCCATTTTGCGTGATAAAGTACTTTCCTCACTGGTTGCGACATGTTATGCTTAGTTTGATCATACTATGTCGGAGATGTAAATATACGAGTCCACCATCCTTCTGTAACGAGTTCAAGATACGAAAACATTAGAATAGCGTGATGAAAGAAACGAATAAATAAAACAGTGCCAAATCACTTAAATAAGCTTAGAAAATGGGACTAATGAAATTCTAAAGAAAGTTAATAAAAATATCAAAAGTAAATTCGTCTTCAAAGATACACATAGAAATATTGGAACCAGGGTAGGTTCCATTCAAGGAAAAGTCCACAAGAATCCGTAGCAAATCGGACGCTCCATAATGTCTTTAGTAGCTTAAGAAAATTTAAATGTGCACTTGATCTTAGATACTATGAGTAAAGGATGTATGTCTTCCTGGTAAAATTTAAAGAATATCCATATGTGTGACTTATAGAAACCCGTCAACATTTTTTAATGTTTCTTCATGCCAGAGTAAGTTTTGCCTGACCACATTCAGGAATCGTTTCTTACTGTAGAAGGTTTTATTACTTTCAAAATTAAATTAATATTATTTTAGTAATTATTATATTATTAATTCATCGGCAAGTTGAAAGTTTGAAACGGTATCAGTGACATGTGGTCCTTATCAAGTTAATTTATTAAATTATTATTGTGATAACTCATACTGTTACTGAAAGGAAAATATGTTTTTATGGTACCTAATGTAGCTATTTTAAATATAGTTAATAATAAAGCTAATAAATAAATGTTTAAATTTCGAACGAATAATACCGAATCATTTTAAGACTTATATGACCCAACACACAAAGCGACGTGTCAAATCGACTGGAAAACTAGCTTTCGGAAATTCTTGAAGTGAGTCAAATTCCCGAAATAAAGGTTCGTCGGAATGCAATATATTTACCTTCACACCGCATTATATTTCACTGCAGGAATGCACATTCCATGAAGCGCTGTGAAGTAAAAATTTTACACTCACGCACCCGGCGTGTTTCCGTTATCATCGGATGCTTCTTAACAACACGCAGCAATCTCCATCTTTTTTCATTAGTAACTTTTAGTGGCAGGCGAGCCACGTGGAAGGTACTGAAGGATTTTTGATCGTGTACTGATCTGTAATGAATTTACGATGGTATTGAAAGAGAGACTTTTGTGAAACTACTCTTCCATAGTGTGAAGATGTAAGCATGAAGTAGAAATATGGAAATAAAATTGATTGTGTCATAGAAAATATAAAGAAACGTTTGCATTGACAAACAATATGTTACTCCATTATAAAAACGATTACAAAAATTTAAATTACTAATTATTATATAATTAATAATGTATGAAATTGTGATAAAATGTTTAAGTAATAAACAATAGCAAAAACGTAATTTTTATTAAGATTATATTTATTTTTCTTCATTAAACTCATTCCACGTGGACATTTACATGTAATCTGTTAACATTATATTTTTATACCAATAAAATTGCGGCATAACTGACCCATCTCCATAGAAAGAGAGAAATAAGAAGGATCCGTTATAAAAGATGCAGAGTCCGAACTTGACAATCACCAGTTATGTAGTATGTATTTTTCCGTACAACTCAAGCTGCAATAAAAATGTATAACATTGTGGAGTTTGAAAATAGTTTCTGTCTCCTTTTGCGAGGAGTAGAAGGTTCAATGGAAAAACAAACTAAATTACTCTTGGCATTTTCAAACTTTTTATCTTATTAATATCTCAATTCTACGCTTGTTCTTTGATATATATATATATACATATATATATATACATATATATACATATATATACATATATATACATATATATACATATATATACATATATATACACACACATACATATACTGGGGCACTGGAACACGCGTCTGTGAATCCGTGTATCCAGAAACTTGCTAACCAGAAAACCGATCTTAAGCATTGTGACTGAAGTATTGATTTACAGTAAAGAAATAAATACACACATATATTTTTTTAGTTTCCGGCGGATGCTAATGAAAAAGCAGACGTTTGATTGACTTGTGATTTCGGGGCGCGTCAACGGCTAAGGTCACTAATCCCGTAAGTGTAGTACAAGTTTCTGCAATTTGCAAGAGGTGTCGGTCATCTCCCCCCCCCCGCTAAATGGCGTCGATCTACTCGCCGGCTAGCGGGGCCGTCCCCCAACCAGGTATCTCCCCCCAGCGAAGCTGCAGAATCTACTCAAAATACAACAAAACCTATTGAACTAATCTATAGCACACACTAAACTTGCATTCCAAATTACATAACGAAAGATTGATCAGCCGCTCTGATGAAAACGGTGCTCGGCTCCAAAAGTTAAGCAAGATTACTAAAGTTATGAATTGAATTGAATTGAATTGAATTGAATTAATGCCTTATTTTACGTGGCGAGGCTCAGACCATTAGGCCTGCTCTTCCGTCTGACCACGCAAATTTCGCTACGCTCCTTTCACCAACTAGCAGAGAAAGGAGGTATTTCTTGGGCGAGAAACAGGCGATTAGAATTTGGCTCAGAGGCGTCATTTAGGCTTGAGGATCTTTTACATGCAAGTAAATCTACTAACATGGGACAGCCGGCTTTACTTCCCCTCCGAAGTAAGGCGTACGAAGGATTTTTTCGCCCTTAAAAATCCACGGCTTCGATCGCGTTTGAACCCGCCAACTTGGATATAACAGTCCGAAACGCTAACCGTTACACCATCGCCGCACGCGTTACGTTAGTCCTTTAAGCGTACTCCATGTTTTATCACGGAATGTGGTGGTGCTCTTACTCTCTGGGTGGTGAGATCCGGCGCTGCCGAGTTCCAGTATTTGCCTGGAGTCGAACGGAGAAACCGCGGAAAACTACCGACCAAAACAGCCGAACGCTAAAATTCTGTGAACGGATTTTTTGAAATTTTTGTAACGGATGGTGTTCAATGCACTGAGATGAGCGCAACCCTATTTTCAGCTTTTATTTGGATTTTACACAATTTATACAAAAGTACGTATTTTAATGTACTCTTATGTGTCGTGTGAAAACAAAGGTATTTTGTCCACGTTTTCCAAGAGCCCTTCGAAAAAGGTTTCTTGATTATGAAAAATATTTTGATATTGAAAAACCATCTCTCCTCTCAAGACATTTGCACCCAGTCGGCAACCATTCACTCCGAACTCAGATGTGGAATTATTGTACGAAAATACGTAACAGACTCAAGTATCCCAATCACTACATTAGGATGAAAGGAACAAGTTATTACTACAAGATTTAATAATGATCCATTCTTCCCTCACCCACTCCCACCTAATAAAAAAACGACCCTGCCCCGGGTACAAAATATGGAGGAATTTATCAACTTCTCACTTTATCCTTCAATGTTTGACCTTCCAAATTTTACAAAACACTCTTGGAATCAAACAACGCTATAAATGAAACATTAAATTCAATTGAATGTTGTAAATCAATTTCGAAAAGTCTTAATATGGCTGGTCTTCATAAAATGCTATGAATTTTTTTGTTTAAAAATTATTGTACTTAATATTTCTCTTTGTGACAATTTATGAAATGTATCTCTGATGTAAATTAATAGTGTAACTTAATCGTTTCTAAAGCGTCCTAAAATAAATAATTTAAAAAACGTATTATTTTAATCTCACTGAGAAAAGAAATTAATAATTACAACATTACCAATCAATACCTGAATTAACAATTTAAAATATAATTGAAATTGAAAATATATGAGTAACAAAAAAATAAAAATTTGTTAATATTAAAAATAATGCCATGAAAATATTACAATGAATGCAAAGGAAAAAACTCTCCTCGTTCTAAAGATACAGTGGCGCTCAATTCGTCCCCTACATAGTTCTGAGCGGAGTTGAATACCTGAGCCCTTCTAGGGCTAATTCTAATTTTCTGATTTTCTTTTATGCAGAAATGTAGAAGATAAATCTACCCTTCCAGCCGTGCTACATTTGCGATGTTAATGAAGGCAGATCGTTACGCTGAGTAACGCAAATGAGATCATCATTCAAAAAGCTAGACGTAATAGTTCTTTCCATCCAACTCTTTTTTTCTTCTTCTTCTGGAGAGTCAACCTGAGAGCAATCAGCATGGAATATATTTACCATAGCGGTAGATTTCAAAGGACGCAACCTCGCCTTTTGAAGCTCTCAGATGTGCCACGATTATGCAGTCCAAAGAATGGAGCTCAAAGTTCAATTGCCATTCCCGATTCAGGTTTCCGACTGCTCACATTCTCTGCTGAAATGCCGGTGCAGGAGGAATGCGACAAAATTATTCAGCATCGCTAATCACTTCTTCATTCACATTCGGAAAAATCACTCGTTCGCGTATTGGGTCTCCGAAGAAAGGATAATTACAAACCTTGTCTGAATCAGAATGAGTTTTAACTAAACATGCCAGTCTGGAGAAAAAACATGAAATTATTCCGAGTTCGTAGTTAGAACTTTGGCACGATCGGGACGAATAACATGATTCTAATTCTACTTGTTACAAAATTATCAATATATATTAAAACACATTTCATAACAACATAGTCGTATTGGAAAAAAAGAAATCGATTTCCAAAACTACTGAACATCGCATGAGGTTTCAGCAAACAAAATACGAATACTAAATAGTAAAATTAAACTTAATCAATGAAATACAGAACATCAAAAAATGAGGAAACTGTAACCACCAGGTGAAATATAATATTAATGACACATATTTGTAAAGTTAAGAATAATCATTTATAGGAACACAAAGTATCAACGTTGTACAGAACTTGAATACTTTTACCAAAATTACTGAATGTAGCTGAAGAATCTGATGTTAAAATAATCGAGAACAGTCAATTTATAATGTTTTGGAGTTAAGTGTATGTTGTATTGAATGTTAACAGATAAAACTTGCGAAACTTACTTTTACAAACTATCTAAAGTTTGGGAAATTCTTTATTAAGAATAGCCATGTCATTTAAACACTGTTAATCATTTATTTATTTGATTTAATTTATTTTCGTCAGAGAACAGTGAAAATTGTATGGCGGAGGAGGTCAATAAGTGCTCGCTCTCTCGAGCCCCAGAACCTTTTCCCCGGCCATTTAATATACATAGTTGAATTATGAATAAAAGACTCAACAAGGTTAGAAATGTTTGGAAACTAGACATTATCGCTCCGGAGTTGCCGAATACCTTACACTGTAAATGCAGAATATATTAAAAAATGTTTGAGATTTCTACGAATAAGTACCAACTGTCTGAGTAGTCTACGATGAAGTTTATTTAGAAAATACTAGAAAATCAGATCTGCCTGAACTAAAAATTCCATTCAAAATAGAATATAACTGAAAAGTATTTAAATGTTATGAATAATATCGTGACATTGCTACAAGCTAGTACAAAGCACCACACGGTGTCTAGAAAATCTGAATGTGTCAAAGTTTGAAACGGTCAACACAGTTGAGAACTCTCATCAAATATTCCTATTCCTATAAATTATGAATTTATTGAAACATTTTGTTAGGTGATCTCGAAATATTAAAACATTGAAAATAGCATTGATGCATATAGCAAAATCTCCGAACAGTGAAAAACGGTCTGTTTTTTCTGTATGCACTGTAGTTTCTGACGTAAAAGATGTAAAATAATAAATGTTGCCTACTTAATGATTTGTAGAATTTAAAAAAACGTTATATAAGGTTTTATATATTATTTTAATGCAAATTCCTTTTTTTGTAATAATTCATAGGATTTTAGAAAGCACCGAAGAAATTATACTCACAGCTGTGGTTATTGGTGCAGAATCTATTGAACGAGCCTACAATTATCTACTAAAAACACGAACCGAGCTCTGCAGAGAATACGATTACGTTCTTTGGAATGTTGCAATTAATTATTGGTAAAATGAGAATAGCAATTTCCTTAAATTTTCTTAAAATTTAGAAATTATATGAAATATAGATGTACTTCATTACATATCATTTATATTACATAACATATTACAAGTAAGGATGCTTTATAATTACGATTTATTTCTGTTTCATTATATATTGGCTAAAACATTAATGCGAACTATTAAAAAAATTGAAAATCATAAAGTACAAGAAGACAAGACTACATATTCAAGTCAAGTACCAATAGCTGCAAGTTCCTATTGTAAATCTAGATGACTGATCTAATTTTATAAATGAAGTTTCTTTCTTCTACTTCATATACTGACCAATATATTCACGTAAACTATTTACAACAATCCAACTATAAAAACAAGAGAGTACGCATTCAAGCGAAGAACCGTAAACAATAACGTTATTGGTACAAAATAATTCGAAAACCACAGACATCTTAACGAATAAATAAATCACAAGCTACACAGAGATTATAATTACGTACATAAGGAAAATCCAAACCCTAATTGTGAAATCACACTAAATTAAATAGATGTAAAAATTCTTCATATTTATTAACGCCGGATATTAAATTTATTACAACTTTCCATGGCAGAAATAATCTAGAGAACTGTGAATTAATTTTATTAGTGGATTTTCTTTTTTTTACTTTATGTACTAACATATTCATGCAAAGTATTTACAATACGGCAACTAGAAAGAACAAAAGAGTACCGAGCATTGCAGCGAAGAACCGTAAACCATTACAGTTATTGGAGCCGAATGCGTCGACGGAGCCCGGAGATTTCAACGAGCAAACAAGACACGAACCGCGCGGCGGCTGCGATTGCGCGCGCGCGGGGAGTTTAATTCCAGAGGTGTCCACGCGGCGACCCCTCGGGCACCGGGGTCGCGGGCGGGCCCCGCCCCCGAACCCGTCAATTAGGCCGGGCGGTGGCAGCGGCGGCGGGGCGGACAATAATTGGGCGCGGGGCCGTCATTTACATCGCAAACACGCATTTGCATCGCCCGCCCGCCCGCCGCGGATGGCGGTGTGCATGGCGGCGGATGGTGGGGGCGATGTGCAGGGAGTTATGGGCGATGGGGAGGTGAGGGCGATGGGGAGGTGAGGGCGATGGGGAGGTGAGGGCGATGGAGGTGAACGGGTTCGGCTGTAGCAATAGAGGGGGGTAGTGAGGGCGATGGGACTGACGGGGGATGTGGGGCGATAGAGGCAATGGGGGCGGTGGGGGAGGTATGAGCGATGAAAGCGGAGGGGGGGATGGATTGATAGGGGCACAGGAGACGGCGGAAGCGATGGGGGATGGAGGCGGTGATGCGACAGTGACAAAGGAAGCGTCAGGGCGAAGTGGCTGAAGGAGGCGTTGGCGGTGGTGAGGACGGTTTGGGGGACAGAGCCTGTCGAGACGATGGGGGCGACAGGGTAAAAGGACGGATAGGGGTAAAAGAGCGAATAGGAGTAAAAGGGGCGATGGAGGAGGTGGTAGCGGCGAATCGATAGGGGCAAAGAACAGGCGGGGGTGACGGGGGGATGCGGTGATGGAGGCGAGGGGTCCGTGTAACAAACGAATGCAATGGGGATGATAGGGACAAAGGGGACGATATTGGGAGGAATGAGAGAGGGGGATATTGAAGTCAGAGGCGTTGGAGGAGTCGATGCGGGCGGCACCTGTCAGGCCGAGACATTGGAGTGAAAAAGAAGAATCAAAGCCATGAAGGTGTGGCGTTGAGGACGTCGAAAGAAACCCGGCAGAAAGAAAGTAAAGGCGCGTCCAATGGGGAAACTAATGAAACTGTACATGTATCCGCGCCACGCCACCACACATGCCGGGAGACGGGAAGGGAGCTTAGAGTTTGTCCCGGTAGGGGCGGTGCCCCGCGGATGGGAGATAACCGGTTGGGGAAAACCCTGCTAGCCGTCGGCAGGTCGGCGCCACCTTCTGAACAAAAAGCATGGACTATACGTACGGGACTAATGCACGGAGTCACTTAGTTATCATTAGTCATCAGTTATCATCATCAGTAATTTCATGATGATATATCATGTGTCCATCACGCAGAAGAATTGAACTTGTCCAGCAATAAGTACGAAAAGACAATGAATCTTTTACAAGCTAAAGAAAATCAAATAACAATGATGAGTTGTGCAACGAACTATGGATCGATATTTAAACACTGCTTGCCCGTGTTCATGAAGACAAACCAAAGAGTCATGCATTTGAATTTAAAATCAACCGCAAACTGAAGGCACGCTCTCGCATACTTAGTACATTCCTTCAGAAAAAAATGAATTCTTAACCCTACAATTGTCATGCCATATTTTGAAATGTCACCCAAGTAATGTCAGACTGATAGTCCGCACGAAGACACAAGAGGGCAAGCAAAGAAGATGAGACAAATGCGCCTAGATTCAAAAGAAAGAGTGTGTATTTAGAAAAGGCTTCGGAAAGTTAAAAATATTTTATGAAAGATTATTAACAAATGAAGAGTTTTATGGCACCTGTATACATGGAGAAGCGGTCCTAAGTTTATAACTACTTCATGAACTTGTTAACAATTTTTTACTAATTAAACGATATTAAAAAAGTGATCGGATGTGTTAACATACGTAACACAAGTTAAATTTTTTTTATCCATTATAAATTTGATAAAATGTTTCCGAGTTCTTTTGTTATCTTACAGTATTTATTTGAATAAGATGTGAATGTCATTAAAGTTTAACGTATTCGTTTAAATGTGTGTTGCATTCCAGATGATAAATGGGGATAAGCTACCGCTCTTCATACGAAGTATGTTATTTCTCTGTTTATAATTTGTCATGAGACATTAAGGAATGGAATGTATCACTCTATTATGTGATAACAGTAGATGACTTTGAAATAGTTATGTTTTTTTGTTTTTTTGAATGTACAAATTCCTTTTTATCACTACAATAGTGCATGTACTGTCTCTAATTGGAGTCCAACGTTAAAACGGTCTGGAAACGTGTTTGCTATAAAAATTTCAGAAGTAGACTAGATGGCAAGAGTAACATGTTACCTGCAGGTACAGATACTTCAACCACTCTAAACTCAGTAGAGATTGTGCGCCAACCAAAACAAAATGGCTGGGCTACACGGAAGCCCGCGCGAGTATTCGAGAGATTTTTTACGAAAGATGTTGATAAGATTTTTGTTTCAACTATTAATTAAATCATAATTTCCCAATTCATGAAAAATATATTCGTACATTATTGACGGATATAATAGTACGTTGAGCCTTTTTGACAATTAGAGAACATTTTTATGATTTATTTCAATTCAATCAGATATTAAACCGATCAGATCACCGTTTGACAGCAAACTTGTCTATTTATGTTTTTGTAGTCACAAAATATACGGCATTATTTCTTCTGACCTCATATTTATTTAAGTTTCCTATTCCAGAATTTTGTTACAAATCCAGCATACTTTGTATCGATTCTGGAATTCATTAACAAAAGGGATCTGAACCCATAGAATAAACAACCATATTTGTCTTCTAGTTTCAGGATGCTATCATTTCACATCAATCATTTAAAACTATTTCTTTCGCGATTATTTCCATTTAATTGTAACCTGGACTTCATTTGCCGGTCCCACCCGTTAACTCCTAATCTGTTATCATTCGTCTCGAATTTCGGAGTAGCGCACAGATGTTACGAAAGCCGACAGTAATAGCGGCAGATATATCTAAGTAACATTCTAAACTGGTTGTAAGTATGTTCCTCCTTGCAACTGGCGGTCGTCGTCTCGTCGAGTAAATAAAACGCGTGGGGCTGAGAGACCGCTGTGGTGATAAGGAGGTTGCTTCAGCGGCGGCACCGCGGCGAAGCTGGTGGAATCGCAGGAGAAACTGTTCCCAGGACGGCGACGCTGTTAGACGCAGCACAACAGAAGCAGATGAACGCGGTCGAAA
Source organism: Gryllus longicercus (assembly GCA_038098605.1). Taxonomy (NCBI): domain Eukaryota; kingdom Metazoa; phylum Arthropoda; class Insecta; order Orthoptera; family Gryllidae; genus Gryllus; species Gryllus longicercus. The sequence goes on from JAZDUA010000447.1 coordinate 677,134, forward strand.
CACACCAACGAAGAGAACAGGTTTAATATTTTTTAAATTTTTATCTATTTATGGTCGTTTTATAACATTTAGGTCATTAGCGACCCTCTGTCATTACAGAATTGCATTAACAAACATAATGGTTACAATTATAACGAGAGTAAATATGTTAATCTAAATTAAATTTTCACAAGTTATGTTTAATCTAACTAAAGTTCTAATACATTATCCAGCTACATAAGGCTGTACTGTTTTTGTAGTTACTAAGAATTTTACTATTTTGGTACCCCCGTTTATGAAACTGAGTAATGATTTTAGGGATCCTTCCATTTTCAAACGTTTCGCGGTTGAAACACACCAACGAAGAGAACAGGTCCAATATTTGTTTTTAAATTTTTATCTATTTATGGTCGCTTTAGAACATTTAGGTCACTAGCCACCCTATCATTATACAATTGTATGGACAAACATTAAATATGTCACAATTATAACAACAGTAAATATGTTCCACTAAATTACATTTTCACATGTTATGTTTAATCTAACTTAAGTTCTAATACATTATTCAGCTACATAAGGCTGTACTGTTTTGTAGTTACTAAGAATTTTACTATTTTGGCACCTCCGTTTGTGAAACTGACTAATGATTTTAGGGATCCTTCAATTTTCAAAACTTTTCTTATATTATCAGTAGCAGGACATTCAAGAAGGTCGGAGGTGGAAACTGCTGCACCACACTTTGTACAGGCATCTGCATCACATCCCTTAATGGATGGCAGACATTGAGATTGAAACGACTTATCCTTAGTCTTGAGATTGCAACCTGTTCTGTCCTCTTAAAATGTTTTCCGGTGACAGTTGGGTCAAGGGTGGATTGTCTGACTAAATAGAGTTTGGAAACCTTCAACTTCCAGTCGAGTCTCAGTAAGAGTCCCAAGTAATCCATAATTAGATTGTAACATGACATACCATACCAATAACTAAAAAGATGCTCATAGGCTTCCGATTATTGTGTGTGTGTGTGTTGTTTTTATGGATTTCAATGTTTTTAGGAAACTGAAAACTATTCATATTATCCCTGCTGTAAATTCTGTTGAAAAATTGAAGCAATTTATTACGAAACAGTTGAAAGCTTGACGCAAGTGTTTGTTACAATTGGCATTATTTCGCCTTTGGCTGTAGGTTAAAAATTCGGTCAATTTACCCGAAACTTAAGCAAGCAGAAGACATTTTTAAAATATTAGTAATAATTTAATTACTTAATGTTATGATGAGAAGTATCCCTATTTCGACATACAAATGTAATAGGTTTTATCATTAAATACAAACATGAGAATGAGAAAGTCTCTATTTTTTCGTATAGAAAAGCGGAAATTAAGTATTGCGATTGGTGTAAATGAATTCACTTGTATTATCAGTTTATTGATTTATCAAAATCGTCAAAAAATATCAGAGAGAACAAGAAAGGACCGGTTTGACAGCTAGTGCTGGCAACATAACTGAAGGTTCTATGATCGTTGTGTCTTTGAACCCACCCTCCTTCCTCCATTTGTTTGTTTGCAGTTGGCTACCTTGTAAATGGTTTTTCGACACTTCCTTATTGTGATGTCCTCGTCCGACGAAAATATAGTCCGCCACGAGGAGAAATACTTGAAATTAGGAAGTGCAGTGCTATGTGATCTTCTATAAAAATTATTTTTTTTAACATTACATTGAATTTTCTTTCCAGAAGAATCCAGAAAATCGTAAAATTATATACCCTAGAAGCTGACAAACCTCATCGTACCACTAAACAGCGACACACCGTATGGGAAAAGAGAAGCAGGAAGACAAAAGAAGGAAAGGAAACTTGGCCGAAACATATTCAAGCATTCATTTTCACACAGTTTTACCGGGAGAGAAGGCTCAAGGCATCACTTGATGTCATTCCTGTCCCTCCAATCGGGAGGTCCTGGATTCGAGTCCCTACAGTGGCATGGTTTTCGACATTAGTCTGTCAGCTAGGTCGCTGTCTGGAGGAGAATTCTAGCAACCGGCTGCTCTGATCGATAGTTTTTGCGTGGTTCCTCCGATCAACATCAGGCGAATGCCGGAGCAGTACCCTAACAAACGGGCCACGGACCGCGTGCGATCTTTCCTTCCTCTTCCTTGTCCTATCCTCTCCCCTTACACTAGCATGCACCACACTCCACACATGGCGGGAGACCGGTGGGGAGCTTAGAGCTCTTCCCGGCTGTGATGGTTAAGACCAACACCAGGCGAATGCCGGAGCAGTACCCTAACAAACGCGGCCACGGACCGCGCGCGATCTTTCCTTCCTCTTCCTTGCCCTATCCTCTCCCCTTACACTAGCATGCACCACACTCCACACATGGCGGGAGACCGGTGGGGAGCTTAGAGCTCTTCCCGGCTGTGATGGTTAAGATCAACATCAGGCGAATGCCGGAGCAGTACCCTAACAAACGGGCCACGGACCGCGTGCGATCTTTCCTTCCTCTTCCTTGTCCTATCCTCTCCCCTTACATTAGCATGCACCACACTCCACACATGGCGGGAGACCGGTGGGGAGCTTAGAGCTCTTCCCGGCTGTGATGGTTAAGATCAACACCAGGCGAATGCCGGAGCTGTACCCTAACAAACGGGCCACGGACCGCGTGCGAAAACCCCGCTAGACGTCGGTAGGTCGGCGCCGAATCTCACCATCCAGCGGGGGAAGAGCACAGCCCCCTCCAGAGCAAAAAAAAACATGAACCAAACTTACGGAACTAATGACCCTAGTAGTTGATGCCCCCGTAATCACTAACAGTTAATGAACAATAAATTTATTTTCTTCCGCCATTTTTCAAATTAATTTTATACATAAATACGTACACACATACAAATGAGAAGAAGTTGAAGTACCAAAGAAAGGAATGGCAATCAAATGTGTCACCAAGTTTCGGTCTACTCTAGATGATACCTACAACATACGCACATACAAATATAAATATAAATTAACACATAATATTCAGTAATTTATTAATTTCCATAAGTCGTTTCTGACACTTAGCTTCAAGGCGATGTAGGCAGAGTTGTTGAAGCAGAACGTTCAAGTCTCGTACTACTACAAGGTGTAGTCATCAGGACTATGCGAATTAGATTGCTGCTATTTTCCCCTAAGAACCATGAGACTTGAATTTTTTATTGACATATCTGGATATATCCAATTAAGAGAGAGTAGATGAAAGTATGAATATAAATTAAAAACATATATTAGGATATCTTTTTGAAATAAACGCATGTCTTTCTTAAAAAGCGACCGAAAAATGAAACGGACAGTCATTTGTAACGTCACATATTTGTAACTCAATCGCTTCGCATTGGCTGCAGTTGTCACGATTAGAGATTTGGCCATCCTCTAGAAAAGTTTGGACACCCTTGTTCTCTTCTTGTTGCAGCTGCTGACGATGATGAAGACTGAAGCGTAGGGGGGATACGATATTGCGCAATAAGAGCAGAATGTTGAATAGGAAACGTCACTTTTGAAGGCGGCGGGAGTCTCGCAAGATCACTGGAGGCGCCAGTCTCGGGGATAAACAACGGCATGCCGGAAGGCAACAGGGCAGATGAAGGAAAGTCGTCCACGGAGGAAAAAAGGAGCAAACCTCAAGATGGGAAAGAATGGTGAAAAGAGAAACGAAAATTCTAAGAACATATGAATAATTTGTAAAGTAAAACAATTAATAGTGCCCAGTGATAAGAACATAGTAGTAGGTTTCTTAAATTTCTTAGGCGACATAAATTCGTTGAAATTCGACTGTATGGGTAATCAGCGTTCTTCTTTCTGAAACGATCTCTTGCCTAAAAATGGACAACTTTCAATTTATTCTACTGTTATGATGTACTTCCCAACCATATTTTTATCAACAAAATTGTAAAATATCGGCAATGCCCTGATACTTTACTCATCATTGGACAATCGATGATATACTTTCTGAAGGTGTTTGAAACACACCAATTCTCAAATAGTAGTAATTGATGTTAGTGTTGCAATGTCAATATTGATTTGAAGTTTTCAACTTTTGCTTTAAATATAAAAGCAGGAAAAATAAATTATTTTCCTTATACTTCTTTCCACTGAAATCACCAAGTTCTACGAGTTCAAAGCAAAAATCAAGCCTACAATTCTTATGTTCCTTATTTTGTAATTCAACGTTTTACATATAATACAGTGGTCACAAGCGATATACTCGTAAGTACAAAAATGCATTAGAAGTAGAAAAATATGAAGAGTAGAAATTTAAAAAAGTAACCGTGTAAATATTATGCTAAATTTTAGTAGTTTCAGTCGACATCTTGTGATAATTCATATTCATAAAATAAATCACGTCTTAAACTACAATTGTAGAAAATTTACTTTATGAAATGCAAGCATTAAAGCAAAACTTCACATTAATTTTGGAGAATTTTCTCTATCTTCAGTGACTACAACAAGAGTCTATGTGCAAAAAAATTAAAAATAAAACGATACAAATGAAGTGTTCAAATTGATTTACACAAAATATATCTTAAAAGATAGCAAAATAGTTTTTAAAAACGTTCACCGCACAAATAGTTTAGAGCAATAAAATAATTATTTTCATAGCATAGTTTTAAAGGAGTGAGGGCCGAGAGGAAACGAATGATGGCAGAGATGGGGAGTGAGGGCGGCGCACAGCAGGGGAATGAGGGAGGGATGAGGCGGGATTGGGATGGTATTAGGGGAGAGATCGGGGTCGGGGATGTGGAAGGAAATAATGACAGGCACGATTACAGGAAAAGAGAGCGGAGGATGTCGGGGCTGGTGCGGAGACGCTGCTAGAATAAGGGCGAGGAGAAGACGATTACGAGGTTGAGGTGAGAGTTGCGGTGAAAGAGATGAAGAAGGAAAAGGTACTGACGGCAGTGAAGGCGGCGGCTAAGGCGGGCGCGGAAGCGGAGAGGAGGCGGAGAGGAGGCGGAGAGGAGGCGGAGGCGGAGGCGGAGGCGGGGGTGGGGACGGTGGTGGTGATGGCGAGGGTGGAGACGGAGGCTGGAATTAAGGCAGGGCTAGTGGCAGTGGCGCCTGTGGAGACGTTGGCGGAGGCGGTGGCGACGGCGGAGGTGGAGTGACGGCAGGAGCGGAGGTTAAGTCGGTGGCTGTGGCGGGGGCGGTGATGGCAGCGAGGGTGGGAGTGGAGATGGAGACTGTGACGGTGGCGGAGGCGGGTTGAAGGCAGGAGCGAAGGCGAAGTCGGTGGTGGAGGCGGAGGTGGTGGTGGTGGTGGTGGGTTGGTGTGGGTGGTGGGGACAGAGGCGTGGGCTGAGGTAGTCTGGAGGTGACGCGGGAGCGGAGCGAAGCCGCTGGTGTGGCCGGGCGGAGGCGGTGATGGTGGCGAGAGCGGGAGCGGGAGGCTGTGGCGGTGGCTGAGGCGGAGGCGGGTTGAAGGCAGGACCTGAGGTGAAGTCGGTGGCGGTGGTGGGGCCGGTGCAGGCGCCGAGGAGTCGACGGAGGCGAAGGTAGGAGGCGAAGGCGGTGGCGGTGGCGGTGGCGGTGGCGGTGGCTACGGTGGGACCGATGGTAGCGCCGAGGCGTTGGCGGAGGAGCAGGCGGGGCCGGTGCAAGCGCTGAGGCGTAGGCGTAGGAGTAGGCGTAGGCGAAGGCGTAGGCGAAGGCGAAGGCGGCGGCGGCGGCGGCGGTGGCGATGGCGATGGCGGGGCGGGGGCGGGGGCGGCGGCGGCGGGGCCGGTGCAGCCGCTGAGGCGTTCGCTGAGGCTGTGGCGGGGAGGGGGTGATGGTGGCGGTGGCAGTAGCGGGGCCGGTGCAGGCACCAAGGCGTCGGCGCAGGCGGGGGCGCAGGCGGGGGCGCAGGCGGGGGCGCAGGCGGAGGCGCAGGCGGGGGCGCAGGCGGGGGCGCAGGCGGAGGCGCAGGCGGGCGCGCAGGCGGGGGCGCAGGCGGGGGCGCAGGCGGAGGCGCAGGCGGGGGCGCAGGCGGGGGCGCAGGCGGGCGCGCAGGCGGGGGCGCAGGCGGGGGCGCAGGCGGGGGCGCAGGCGGGGGCGCAGGCGGGGGCGCAGGCGGGTGCGCAGGCGGGGGCGCAGGCGGGGGCGCAGGCGGGGGCGCAGGCGGGGGCGCAGGCGGGGGCGCAGGCGGGGGGCGCAGGTGGAGGCGCAGGCGGAGGCGGGGGCGCAGGCGGGGGCGCAGGCGGAGGTGGGGGCGCAGGCGGAGGCGAGGGCGCAGGCGGAGGCGGGGGCGCGGCGGTGGCCGGGGCGTATCAGCGCGGCGCGAGTGGCATTTGCATGGCAACGGCGGGGCGCGCGGCGCGCGCTCGCATATCAAACAGCGATTACCATAGCAACCGGCGCGCCGCCGCGTCGTGCGCTGCCGGTCGTTAGCGCGGCCTCTGCGATTACCCAGCAGCAGGCGGAGCGCCACCGCCCCACGCCCACGCGCGCCCGAAATGTTCGCCCGCGCTCCTCATTACTGGTACCGACTCATTGTTTCATCTACGTCACGAAATGATTCCTCGGTTGCTTGCTTGTTAGCGATTCCGGGCGCGCCAACTTCCCAGGCCCGTAAGTGTAGTGAATGTTTTGTCGTGGTCGGTGCGGTGTTACTCCCGCGCTAGATGGCGAGATCCGGCGCTGACCTTTACGTCGGGTAGCGGGGTTTCCTCAACCAGGTATCTCCCTCCAGCGAGGCACCGCCCCACCCGGGACATGCTCTAAGTTCCCGACCGCTCTCCCGGCATGTGTGGTGCATGTTAGTGTAAGGGGGAGAGGATAGGACAAGGAAGAGGAAGGAAAGATAGCGCGCGGTCCGTGGCCCGGTTGTTAGGGTACTGCTCCGGCATTCGCCTGGTGTTGATCTTAACCATCACAGCCGGGAAGAGCTCTAAGCTCCCCACCGGTCTCCCGCCTTGTGTGGAGTGTGATGCATGCTAGTGTAAGGGGAGAGGATAGGGCAAGGAAGAGGCAGGAAACATCGCGCGCGGTCCGTGGCCCGTTTGTTAGAGTACTGCTCCGGCATTCGCCTGGTGTTGATCTTAACCATCACAGCCGGGAAGAGCTCTAAGCGCCCCACCGGTCTCCCGCCATGTGTGGAGTGTGGTACATGCTAGTGTAAGGGGAGAGGATAGGTCAAGGAAGAGGAAGGAAAGATCGCGCGCGGTCCGTGGCCCGTTTGTTAGGGTACTGCTCCGGCATTCGCCTGGTGTTGATCTTAACCATCACAGCCGGGAAGAGCTCTAAGCTCCCCACCGGTCTCCCGCCTTGTGTGGAGTGTGGTGCATGCTAGTGTAAGGGGAGAGGATAGGACAAGGAAGAGGAAGGAAAGATCGCGTGCGTGGTGCGTGGCCCGTTTGTCAGGGTACTGCTCCGGCATTCGCCTGGTGTTGATCTTAACCATCACAGCCGGGAAGAGCTCTAAGCTCCCCACCGGTCTCCCGCCATGTGTGGAGTGTGGTGCATGTTAGTGTAAGGGGGTGAGGGGGTTAGTGTAAGGGGGTGCATGTGAGTGTAAGGGGATAGGACAAGGAAGACGAACGAAAGATCTTGCTCGGTCCGTGGCCCGTTTGGTAATGTTCAGCCTCGGCATTCGCTTGGTGTTGATCGCAGAAACCACGAAAAACTACCGATCGAAACAACTGGCCGCTAAAAATCTTCTCAGGTCAGCGACTGAACTTGAGGCACCAGTCTAGCTACAGTGAAAACTCCTGCGACACTAGACTAGCACCTAGGTCAGAGGTCAGAGGTTCTGCAGTGACATCAGTTGATGCACCGAGTCACCTTACCCGGTTTGTTACGAAATTAAAATGTATAACACAATACGAGTGTATCACATCTTAGGGAAACAAACAATTGAACAATGTAAGAGTTCTTTATGGGGGCGAGTTTGTTTTAGGGGAGAGTTGCTAGAGTTCGAAAGATATGGACGCATGACGATTATTCGTCATATTTAAAGCAAAATACTTGTTTAAATATCCAATTAATAGAGTCTTCAAGTGATTAGAAGATAGATAAAACCTTCTGGAAGGTATTAGTTAAGTTAATCGGTATTCAAGAATACAGAACAAAATATACGCGAAAGCGGAACAGGTAACAGTTTGCCAATTGATAAGCCATCCTGAACTAAAGAATAATATATTTTTTGTTTGTTGGAACTTTTAATTGTTTTATATAACAATGACTGATGAGAACGGACAGCGAAGTGGGGTAAGTGGAAGGCAGCGGTTGCTGAAAAGATTAAAAATCTAAGGAGATCACGTTCGCCTAGGGAGCTAATACTGTTGCGGGACGACCTTCATTCGATACGTAACAAACTATAGTAGTAATTTCAAATGTGTGCAGAAATTGAAAGAAAACTGCACATTCCGCCCAGGTGAGTGTGAAGGGTTTTGTTAAATACCCTTAAACTTGGAGAAAATAAAAAAAATTAAAGTTTTCGATTTTGAACTTAAAATGCTTGTATTTAAATATATATTTTAATTGCTATACCACATATTCTCACATTTCGCGTACCAATCGAGTTCTAATACTCAATGTGTCATTGCTTACGCCAAATTTGGCGCCATACGACAGCGAGACTCAAAGAAGAGCCACCACATATAATTTTTTTTTATTCAAAAGAATGTAATACAAACGCATTGTTTTCTTGATATTTAAAATGTAATGTATAAATACTACCGTGTTATTATAGTTTTCTTTAACACTGTTTTTGTTGAAATATTTAATTTATTGCAGTGGTATCAGAGAGTATTATATTTCTTGAATTGAATTAATGCCTTATTTTGCGTGGCGAGACTCGGGCCATCAGTCCCGCTTTTCCGTCTGACCACGCAAATTTTGCTACGCTCCTTTCACCAACTAGTGGAGAAAGGGCGTATTTCTTGGGCGACGAATCAGGCGGTTTGAATTTAGCTCAGAGGCGTCATTTAGGATCTTTTACATGCAAGTAAATCTACAAACATGGGACAGGCGGCTTTACTTCCCCTCCGTAGGAAAGCGTACGAAGGATTTTTTTTCGCCCTTAAAAATTCACGGCGTCGATCGTTAACCATTACACCATCGCCGTCGCTATCTTGTAGAGCAGAGCGTGTGCAACGTTTCGGAAAACCATTTTGTGTGGTTCTACACTTACGACACTACGCTACGATAATGAGCTTATGAGTTGACACAGGAAGTAATCAATAATTGGTTTGGAGGTCTCGCGTACTTCGGCGCAACTGCCTCAAGCCTCTGAACCGCCGAGGCGAGCAAGGAAGGCTATCAAAAATAATACGAAATGTCAGTTCAAAGAGCCTGAACATGCCACAAGCAAACATTCATGCCTTGGCGGGATTTGAAACCGCGACCATGACTACAGAAGTTGATACATTCCTACGTCTAATAAGAACCTTCCTACCCTACTGTACATAACGTATGTTATTGATATCCTGTGAAACCTTTGATTCAATTGAAACCTAAATTGCTACGTTTTCTGCAAATCAAAAAAAAAAAAATAAAAAAAAATTCTGCATTTCGCAAGAGCAAAACTAGTGAACGTTTTGTATGGCACATATCCTCTCGTTTTAGTGTTTTATGATTGTTTTGTATTGAATTCAACTCCATTCACAAAGGCTTATGTCAAACATTGTTTTAGTGTGTATCAGTTACCTCGAAGGAGATAAAACAGATTGAAAGGTGGGTAATGTATAACATGATTTCTGTCTTTTCTCATAATTTATAGTTAAGAATACAAAGACCTTAATAAATATTACTTTGCGGCAGCAATAAATTTAAATAAAATGTATGTTCAAACATTATAGAATTGAATTTGTGAAGAAATAAAATAAGTCATCTCCGACAAATTAGGTTTATTTAGAGAGCCGGCTTTCGACGACTTTGCCATCATTATCAGTCTACAATTATAACAAAATAAAATATAAATAAAAAAACAAGTTAATACAAAATAAGTGCTTCAGATTCCTGCTTGCCTTGGAAAGTGTTAAATATTTCCAAAGCGCTTCTGAATTTACTTTCTATTTCAAAAATTTTAATGCCCGAGTCGTGGTGGAAAGTGTGGCCTGTGTTAATGTGTAACTAAGTGCGATCTGTTTGTGTTGTGTTTCCATGCATGTAAATATTCTTTAAGCCTGCCATTGAAGCTTCTGTCCGTCTGGCAGTGGAGTTCAAAACCTCCTGACTTCTCCACGTGTGGGATGGTGTTGCGAGAGTTTGAGGGATTCGTGAGTGGTAAAGGAAACTATACAATTGTATTGAGAAGAATATGAGCTACCTTTTGTGATATTTTTGAAAAGAACGAATTATCAATAAATATTTATGGTTTCTGGTTGAGTGGAGGGAGGTTTGTGTGAGTTTTCGGTTTTTTTTTCTTTTTTAATTCGAGGCATAGTATTACTCGCACAACTTTTCTTGAACAATGGATTGAAGAAATGTGGGTAGAGTGTGGGAATTAGTTAAATACACCTAGATGTTATGAAGCAATGCCAATCTCTAGAGAATCAGTCATGCCTTCGCAACTTTTTCGATAATTTGCGTTCTAACTTTCTCAGGAGTTCGAAGTATCTCCTGTGATGGATCTTCACCTGCTTCGGTCATTTCTTTAGATTTTTCGGAGAAAATTACGGACAGAAGTTCTCATCTTCCGCAGAAAATAGTTTCTATTTCGCACCGGTGAAGATGTGTTTGGAATGCCATCAGTACTCGATGCGAGCTTTTGTCTTCAACTGTTTATTGTGTCAGAGAGAAGGAGGCAAGGTCATCGTTCAAGAAATGTTGCGCGAGTAATATGTTGTCAACGGAGTCGAGTGGTATGCATTAGTGGTAGCTATGTATTTAATGGTGTGCGTTTCTTTTTGAAAATCGTCTTGTGGTGGGGTCAATTGAACTTGTTTCATACTTTGAGAGAACGCTGTTGTAGAACATAAATAGTATAAAAAATCTAATGACTTGGCACTGTTCAATTGCTACGATCTACCCTCTCCCCTAAAACTCAGATAGAGATTACTTACTTCAATGGATTGATAGAATTAAAATATTAAGGAGCAATTTTTGAACCGTGATATCGCCGATCTACTAACGTGCTACAATATTACTAACATGCTACAATATTACTACAACAACAATACTACTACAATTATACTTTTTCAAATGTAAGACGCTGAATCTAAAACTACTGAAGGGATATTAACGATTCCTCATAGAATTTTTTGAACTATGAACACTTCTCACTTTCCTGTATTCATTCATTATTTTGTTGCATCAAATTCGAAATTACCATCACCTTGTTTAATTTAAAAGTTGTGGTAAAATTGAGTTCAAAACGTAAATGTCTAATTGATATATTGTTCTGGAAAATTACCTCTCCGCTTGTTTAAAACACTACAGTGACGATCATTAAAAATCGCAAGAGATATGCGACTGAAATAAAACAAATTTACAGGAGCGTGGTTCCTAATAGATTTTTGTCGGTGCGCTAACATGTTCTATCCGTAACGGCTACGAGTTTGTTCCAAGTCTTTTATCTCAATCACTTTTTTATTCATATGACTTCAAACTCATAAGGAAATGAATTATAGGGTAGGAAGTAAAGTCATTTGTCACAAGAAATTAATCCATTAGGCACATCTCAAAGAGCCGCCTTCGCTAATGTCTACGTGCTGGGGAGGTTCGTTACAGGACTAATGGCTGTCACGGAGGCCAAATTTTAATCGTTAACGAAACCGCTGATGAATTTTCTGGACACTTTGTCCCCTGATAGATTTCTATAAATTTCGTAGGATTTTAATCACCGTAACATCACTGGAACCTTTCCGTTAACGAACACGTTCTTTGGAATGTCAAACGAAGGTAAGGGAAGTATTTCGGAGGGATAAACACAGTTCACAAACATCTTGTCGAATGACACTCAAAGTACTTCACTGGTGCGTGGATATGTTTATTTGTGGCATGTATATTAATCATTTTTGATTGTTGTTCAGGCGGCGAAATATTCGAAGAAAAGTTGGGAGAGCATTTTTGATGGAAATGGCAATGGAACATCGCCTCTTCTATCACAGTAGTTTTTGTCAGACAAGAGTGTTCTGGAAAAGAGATGACACACAATTGACAAGGATTGTTACTTGGAGAAAGAATTAACGAGTATTGAAGAAGTTGTCACAGTTACCTCTGTCCAAACGAAAACTGACCCTTTCCTTACGAATTCCGCGGCCTTTAGCTACGTGTTTCTACTACATCCACTGGCACACTCTGGGTCGAACCTTGAAGACGTTCAAAACGCTTTTACTCAGCTTTCCGCATTAGCTTGTCGTAACAAGGCGAGCCGGCGTCTGCCATAGAAAACTCATTTCGACAATGCCAATTTTTAGCGGGAATTTTTAGCTATTCAGGAGCAGGTGCGATCTTTCGGTGACGCTCCGAACTTATAGAAAGAAGTTGATAATCGACTCCAAGGACTTTGCATGAAGAAATGAATGTTTGGTCGGCAGAGAAGAAATTCGCGCGGCTTTTTGGAGAAAATTAATCTCGGAGGTGCCAAGTTTAAAATGTATAATCTTTTCCTTTGAAACGCCTTCAAAGAACATCAAACGCCCTGTTAAAGAAGACAAGGCGCCAAATTCGAAGTAATTTGGCCGGCAATGTCTCAACAATTGTTGATGTGTTTTTTATTAATTATGCTATTAATTTGTTAATTATGTCGGTGGATGAATATGTAGGCATACTGTCTTTTGTGGGTGACACTTCTCAAACTCCACAATATATATTAATTTTAATAATAAAAAATTAATTGAACCTTTTATTAATGCATGCCAGTTGGTGACAAACGTAGTTCAAGGATGATTGATTCAATTTTTGAAAACAATTTTGTACAATAATTGTAACAGTGATTGGAATCCCGTTTATCTGGGCCCAGGAGAATGAGGCCTTCTCAGTCTTTTGAATAAAAAAAATTCCGAAAATATTCGGTACGTTTGTCGCATGTTATTGGTTGGAATATTGCCGTTGAAAACCTCCTAATGTCTTGCAACTTTCATTGTCAGTAGGACCGAAGAATATTGCAGGAGAGAGATCGGAAATAAATTAAAACATCTCTCTCTTTGTAATATTATTTGAAATAAGAAAAAACAATTTTTGAAACATTATTTCGCAACTTTGAATGGTACTTGTTCTTTAGCCCTCCTGCATTTTTTTTTTTGAAAAAAAAATTGTAACTTATAATCGAGAAAGTACGTACAAAATATCCGCAATCCTGTTCTAATGGTCGGACGAACAGGTGATCTCGAGCCCCTGGATATCCCATCGACCATAGAGAATTCCGAATTGAGAATTCCGGCAGAACTACAAGACGTCGGATGCCAGACCAGAAATAGAATAATAACCGACATTATTGCCATCAAACCGATCGAAATAACGTTCAGTTTCCTTAGAATACACCTAGCACAACCAAGCAGACGTTGCCTTGCTCTCTCGTCCCCCCCCCCCTCTTTATCGAACTCACCATAGTACGAAACACTTTTTTTAACAGTTTGTTGACGCTAAATAAAAAAATATATGTAGTTAGTGCAAATTCAGTAATCAGCATTCACTAATCAGTTAGTGCAAATTTGATCACGTTACTACATTTGATTTACAGGACGCTTATTGTTAGCTTGGTATAAAAAACGAAACTTTATGTTATTACAATTTTTATCAAATAGATAATCAGCTTTCGATGACATGGCGATCTGTTTAAAAACTGCCATATGTAAGTAAATATCCATTACGTCGTAGTTATTGATAAAAATTAAAACAATCTCAGACACGTTTGTGACTCAGAAGAAATATTTTAATGGATATAGCCTTTTAGGTAGTTCATTTAAGACGGTACGGCATATAACACCACCGCTCTAACTAGTGAGTTAGTTCCAAACCAGTTAAATAATTTTCAGTCTGATTAATTAAAGGAATAAATAGATAACAGTTCAATTACATTGAAATGAAGCACAAAAAGTACACCTTACATGACGTGTTAGACATATAATTTAAAGTTTATAATCTTCTAATCGAGTAGCTAGTAGCTGATATAACTTGCTCTGTATTTTTCTCTTAATCTCGTTATCGAGCCAGTAGCCAACCCAGTAATCTGCTCTAAGATCCTATATCCGTTCGGAGATTCTTTATTAACGTCGGCATGCCTTATTATAGAGTTTTCTAAAATTCACTTACGCATCGCCAAAGTATTTCCAAATTTTCTTTCCCTCTTTTCTGAACCACACCCTCCAAACTTTCTGTTTCTTCTCAAGAGACCTCCACACATGAGTAATTTATGAATTACATTGCATGGGCGTGTCACAAATATAAGTAAAAGAAAATAATTTTTAATAAACTTCACAAACTCTACGAGTTAAAAGCATTTGATTTCATCTTGCTGAAAACTTCCAGCTAACAAGAAAATTAATTATCCCGCAACAAATTAGTGGGTACGGTTATCAATTACACTCCAAAAAGAAGCCCCACCCAAGACCTACCAATACCGCAATGCGTAAGGCTCCTTGTATTCCAGTAGTTGAAATCAAATTATTAAATACTCATTCACAACAGACTCTCACTGTGAAGTCGCGGCTGCAACTACGACACGCCACGAGTAACTTGTATGCAGTATTTATTCATAAGCCGCAGAGGCAGGCGCTTGTCAAAAGATACAAAGAGATTATGGTAATCGAAAAAGAGAATGGAGTTAAATTAATCACGGAGAAAAACCGCCGGACACAAGGACGTCACCATAAGAGGTCTGGTGTGACTCACCGCAAAGTCCTGGCCAAAAGTGGCAGTGGGCAATTTAAATATGGGCGACGCATCGTGGTGATTACGTGTAACCGCCATTTTGCGGTACCAGTTCATCAGCATAGTAATTAAAATATGTTTGTTAGAGAGACTTTTGATCTCTAAACTTGCTGTCATGTACTGACTGGAGACATTTTTATAAATTTCGTTTTATTTTATGATGTAGTAGTGAAACTGAAATATAGTTTCGAATTATGAAAAATAGTCTTTGAACCATGTAATATACAATTAAAGTAAAACTAGTAATATATTAAAATCAATTGAAATGCGGTAGACATGAATCATACATGAATTACTAATTAAACAGAAGCAGTATTAAACGACACATTTTTAGATTGTAAAATAATATAAATGTAATGGCATCCACCATTTCACGTAACGAGTTTATTAGCAAAATAATTAAACTGTTTGTTGGAGAAACTTTCAAGCTCTTGCATTTGCGCCCATGAAGATTTTACACAAAAGTTTTGTATATACAGTTACTTAAGGAAGTAATGAGTGAACTTTATTTTAAAAATATATATGTTGTGCCGAGACGGGATTATACACCCCCATCACGCCACAGTTTCGTCAGCGTAATCGCTCACAGACGGCGAGAAGAGCAGTCGAATACCTGAGTAGCAAAACGCGCAGCCTGGTATCCGTTGCTCGCACTAGCAGCCACAAACTATCGAGTCACGTTTTTCCTGAAAGGAGTGAAGTAGGAGAAATTACCCCCCCTTCTCAGTATCTGCTCAGAATTTCCCCAGCGCGGCGCTAATAAATAGGCTGACGCGCATACGGAAAGCCTCTTTTGTCGCCATCTCGCCTGGAGTCAACATCTCTTCTGCTAGCACGCGTCAGGTCTGCAGTTCTTCACGTAAGGCACCGCTTGGCAAGTGTGCAGATGTTATCAGAGCGTTAGATTAGTTAGAAATTGCCGCAACGACTGTTTAGAATAGGAGTGTACGGCGTTGCAGAAAAACGTCTAGCTAGTCATCCGCGCAGTAGTCAGGAATTAGAGAAATATTCCTCTATTAACTAACGCGGGAAGTAAAAGTGTGCCCGTTCTCAGGAAAGCTCTGAAAGTTCTTAATTAAAAGAATAAAGTTAGGAACGAGCGAAGTACTTGCACTGGCAGTTAGGGAAGTGCAAGGGACATTTTCTGCAAACTGGGCGTAATCGAAGGCGATAGCAGCCGTGGGAGGAGAAGAAACCGGTTAGTGGAGACGGAAGAATACGCGAGGCGACCGAGAAGACGACGACTGAGCAAAAGAGACGGCGAGAGCAACGCAGAACTTCGGAGTCGAGCAACGCGTTGCGGAGCGCAGCACGCTGTTTCAAGGTTGCAAGGCGGACAGTTTCGAGGTAACCCGTAAAACTGAATTTAGGTCAAGTTCACGTCGGCAGAGAAAGAACAATTTCAGAAGTGTTAAAATTTGAGGACACGGATATTAATAATTTGTAGCTTGGGAGTGGGAGATTTAATGCGTAATTGCTTGCCTTTCACCATTCTATTGTAGCAGTCATTATTCTGTTACTAGCACTTATAATTTAAGGAGGAATTGAGAGTAGTGCGCTTGCCCACAGGTTAATTATTGTATGTAAAATTTTGAAGAGGCAAGAGATTGTAAATTAGGATTAGTTTCAAGTGCAATTGTAATTAGAATAAGTTAAATTTAGACGTAGTGAATTTTCGAAGGGAATTCCCAGTACTGGTGAAAGAAATTGATTCAGAAAATCAGTTCTAAACAAAATTAAATGTTAATTTGTTGAATAGGTTGTCAAAGTTACTTGTTTGTGTTTATTCAATCATTTTTGGAAGGGTAATTCTATGTGTGATTTGTATTTCATTTTATTAATTCATGCCACAGAATTTTGTGTGAATTATATTCTCGTTTATGTGTGATTTGTGTGACTTTCATTGTGTCAAGGGTTCAGACCTTTCTCGTACCCCAAAGATCCTGCTTCCTGAGATTCTAAGCTCGCTTCACGAGCATAATATCTTAACGACTTGCTTACAGTGCATGCTGTGTGTGTCTGAAGAAGGTACGAGGGTGTACGATAGGCAAGGCGGTTAGAATGTATTAAATGAAAATATAGTTCTTAGACTGAACAATATAGCAGTATAGCACATTATAGAAAGTATGTACATTAGAGCCCATATAAACACAAGTAGTACAAAAAATAATTGTTATATAAAAATTTATTCATTAGGAAAATTTACCTATAGAAACAATATGCATTCAAATTGCAATAATCAATAATTTCATTAATAACATGTCAGTAATTATTGAATAATATTTACGTGTAATTTCATAATATTGCAATTAACGAGGACGGTAGCAATAAACATAGTATAATAAAATATTTTAACAAATGTTAATGTACTTTTCTTAGAGAATTATCAAATATTTTCCCCCGAATCATGCGATTTTTCTAAAAATTTACAACTTTTTGAGATGTAAAGACTGGAATGTAGCGTGATTATGGCGATGTCAAGGTGACATCTGACAAAGATAAGATGGCGTACAGAAAAGAAGAAGAAAACATCACATCAAATAATCACAGTGATTGATTAAGGATTCCAGTCGCGTTAACCGGTAATTGTAGTGCATGTTTCTATAGCGGTAAAGTTCTAAGCACCCGACCGGTCTCCCGGCATGTGTGTGTAATTGTCTGTAAGCAGTGATGATGGGACAAGGATGAGGAAGGAAATATCGCGCGCGGCCCGCTGCCCGTTTGTCAGGGTACTACTCCCGCATTCGCCTGGTGTTGACCGGAGAGACCTCGGATAACTACCGATCAGAGCAGCCGGCGACCAGAATTCTCCTCCAGACACAGATCGAATTCGACCGAGCCCTGTAGTTGCCGCCACCGCCGTCAGGAAACACAGTGACACCACGCACACAAATACGAAGAGGATGGCGAGCGAGAGGCGACATGAACCGTCATGACAGCATGAGCAGTGGCCGACGCCGCCGCCACCCCCGCCCTGCCTCGCACGCGTGGGGATGAGGGGCGAGGTCAGGTAGCCATCAAGGCTACGGCGGCGGCAGCAGCAGCGAGACACGCCCAGGGAGTTACGAGGCGGCCGCCTATGCACACAGTGGGATGACCGCTACAGCGTTTGCTCTCTCGCTACCGCTGCCGTGTTTGAGAGAAAGTTATGTAATGCTACGCGAAAAAACCGCGATCCTAACCCCCCGAGGATTATGAAAGAAAAATATTATAATTTTGTAATTTAAGTAATACTGTAAATCTATAATATATCTCTATAATATTATGCAATTTCGTTCTTAACAAAGATAAATGTTAGTACTCAATGAGACAATGTTTTCTGTACTATTCTGTTGGGCCACGTTTTTATAACTGATTTTAATGTTATGTAATCGTTTTTATGTACTCGCTAATTAGCGGAGCTGTCAATGCGACAATATGAAAATATGAAAGATGTTTAAAAAATGTTCAGCTTTCTTTAATCCCCACGAATGATTTCCTTAATGAGATCTGTTCCTTAAACATGAATTTTGAAATAAGGTCATGTACAATTTTTCGACTATTTATTTACTTACAACAACTCTATAATAAGGCACGCACTACCATACATACCGTACGATCGGTCGAGAGCTTAGAGATTATCCCGGCTGGGTCGGTACCCTTCTGGTGGGAGGTACCCGGATGAGGAAAACCCTGATCTCACCATCCAGCAGGGAAATATTGAATTGAATTGAATTGAATGCCTTATTTTACGTGGCGAGACTCAGGCCATTAGGCCTGCTCGTCCGTCTGACCACGCAAATTTCGCTACGCTCCTTTCATCAACTAGCAGAGAAAGGAGGTATTTCTTGGGCGAGAAACAGGCGATTTGAATTTAGCTCAGAGGCTACGTCATTTAGGCTTGAGGATTTTTTACATGCAAGTAAATCTACTAACATGGGACAGCCGGCTTTACTTCCCCTCCGAAGGAAGGCGTACGTTTCGCCCTTAAAAATCCACGGCTTCAATTGGGTTTGAACCCGCCAACTTGGGTACAACAGTTCGGTACGCTAACCGTTACACCATCGCCGCCGCAAAGAATCACCACCACCTCTCCAGAAAACGACATGCACTACACATACGGGACTAATAACCTTAGCAGTTGGCGCGTACGGAATCGCTAATCAATCAATCAATCAATCACTCTTATACAAAAAAGTGTGATGCTTCTAAGCCTCCTCCCTGACGCCATAGGGTTCCTCTTTCGAGCTTTCCCTCCTGGAGGCGCACTGGGCCCAGTGCGTGGGGGCGGGCAGTGGCGCCGCCAGCCGTAATGGAAAGAGCGTGTCGGGCGGCCGCACCGCCCCGCCCCGTCCCCGCCCCCGCCGCTCCCGGCGTGTGGTCCCATTTGTACCTGGCGCCGCGCCCGCCCACGCACGCACCACACGCTGCGCACCACCGCCCTCGCCCCACCGGCCGGGGTGGCTCGGGGTTAACATTGCCGGCTCGGCGACGATGCCTGTGGGGCCTCGCTGGCCAGGGGTTCTAGCTTTAGACGCGCACGGATGTTCAACACGAATTTCAGAGCTGCTGTCTGCAGAATTCTAGCGGCCGGCTGCTTGATCGGTAGTTTTCCGTGGTTTCTCCGATCAACACCAACGAAGCGTTAGATAAAATTCAAAAACGGGCCTCAAAGTTTGTAAATCACGGGTGCGTTGGTGACGAACGAGAAGAATGGGAGTCCTTATCTAAGAAAAGGGAACGGGCGCGTTTATGCGTAATGTATGACATACAGAGGGGACACAGCATGGGCAGATATCGGTAAAAGATTACAGAAATCTGATTATAAAAGCAGAGGAGACCATCCTTGGAAAATACGATGTAGAAAGCAAAGAACTGATGTAGGCAAGTTCTCCTTTGTGAATCGCACTATAGTAGATTGGAATAAACTACCTGCAGAAGCACTAGAGGCTCTTCCTTCTAATGTAGCCAAATTTAAAAATATGCTTCATTCCATCTAGATCATCTGACTGAGACATTTATCTTTTTTATTATTACTTTTATTATTATTGTTATTGTTAATATTATTATTGCTTTTATTATTATTGTTATTGTTAATATTATTATTGCTTTTATTATTATTAATATTACTATTACTTTTATTATTATTGTCATAATTATTATCGTCATGGCCCTTATACAGTGAAGTGATGTGAAGTGTAGTGTAGTGGGGGGAAGGGAGTGTAGTGTAGTGAAGGGGAGTGCAGTGTAGTGTAGTGTAGTGAAGTGTTATGTAAACTAGAAGTGAATTTAGAGTTAGCTAGAAATAAATTGGAACTATTATATCGACCCCCTAATTATAATAGTAAACCCAATTGTAAATGTTGAAAATGTTTAGTAATTCTAATTTTAATTGTTATCGTGTTTGCCACCGAGTATTAGCTCAAAGCGAACTTTAATAAATCTATCTATCTATCTATCTATCTATCTATCTATCTATCTATCTATCTATCTATCTATCTATCTATCTATTAACTTTGTCATAACTAACATCAAGTTTGTCATATACCGAAGTCATAGTATTATTTTTATTCGTGACAGAATAAATAATTGATAAATCTTTCCCTCATTATATTAGCAATTGAAAGTATTTATTGAATTCATTGAGTTAGTACCAATTTTAGAATTGTAAGTGCATATTTTATCTGACAAGTTTTACTGTTTTTAGAGCACAAAAATTCATTGCTTAGGTTCTTAACGTATAACAATTGCAAAGTACTTTGAGATAATGTGATGTTGTAGTATCAAGAGTTTGCACATTTGATGTCCATGCCGTGAATACTTTTAAATAATAAATGATCACATTAAAAAATAGTATCTTACAATTAATAAAACCTTCGTGAAATGTAAGAATCAAAACAGTTCTGACTTTTCCTAATGTTTATATGTCAATACGTAACTACAGAGAAATGTCGTAGAAAGTTAAGATCGCCAACGTGTAAATTTGTATACTAAAATATTTAATTTGTTGCAAAAAATACAGCCGTACTAACTAACTTTCAAATCAATTTCGAATAAACAATATACTTGATTAGAGATTGACTATAATAAATTAAACTGATTTTTAAGCTCAGTTAATATCATGCAAAAAAGTTACTGATAAGTTCAGTTAATCCTTGGGGGCAATTGTTGAATGCCAAATTTATGTTTTATTCTCGACCTCAAAAATACGATTAATTTTACCGGAAAGTCTTTGCTAAAAATAGCCTATGATAATTCTTCTGACACTAATTAGAGTCTTCAGTACGGCTAGAAAACTAGACTTTTTCTTAAACTTTTTCTTAATGTTTTGCCTTTTATAACGTTTTCGCAGAATAGTCACGCGCAGCAACTTCATTGCTACATCCCTACACCGCCTCTCACAAGTAAAAACATTCCAAAATAGCACAATTGAAAACAAAGGCATCTCCCCTCTCTCTCACTACTATTTGTAAAAACGTACAATTGTGTGTCTCGACTCCATGCATTAATGATATAAAGAAACTATTAGTCTCCACAAAGTTGTTTAGGAAAGTGCAGAGATCTTCTGAAATTTAGATTGTTTTATTCTTGATTTCTAAGATAACGATGAATGCTGGACTTGATTCTACTTGGACTACTGGTCATAATTCTTCTATCATTGATTAGTCTTAAACTTGAGTCAAAATCTAGGAAACGCACCCTTAATTTCCTTAATTTTATCAAATTTCCTGAGAATTGCTACCCCAAGTAGCTTCATTGCTACATCCCTATTCGGCCTCACACAAGTAAAAACATTCCAAAATACCCCAATTGAAAGCAAAGACTTCTCCCCTCTCCCACTACTATTTGTAAAAACGTACAATTGTGTATCTCGACTCCCTGCATTTATGATATCAAGCGGCTATTAATCACCCCAAAGTCGTTTAGGAAAGTGCAGAGGTCTCCTTCGCTGGAACTAAGTGATTTTTTCACTCCGTACTTTTCGTCCGCAACCGCTCCCGCGTGTGGCCGAAGCCCCTTAATGTGGACTTCCTAGGGGAGCACGGCCTGTCCCTAATCACCCTGTTTAGTGCTCGGCCCGCGCCCAGAAGCACTCGTTACGGCGTGGGCACGCTCCGCGCCCGACTTACAGAAGCTGCAATTTCGGCCACCGTACAACTATTAACGAATAAAATGGGATGTGCGGGACGTTCCGTTTTTACCCCGGTAGGGTCTCTGCTGACGGTCTGAAGGAGGTTTTCTGATGGGGAGTTTCTCTTTTGGTGCTGTTCAGGACACGGTCAACTTGTTTTGTTTTTTTAAAAAAATAATTTTGTTTTGCTCTTGTCGACTTCCTGGGCGGTACTTGGTTTGTTGCTACTTTGCTCACACATTTGTCTCTAAGGTGTGGAGATATATTTTTTTGATGCTGTTTAGGATATGGTGAAATTGTTGGTGAAACTGATACACGGTTATTTTTTACTCGTTATTGTATTTCCTGTCATTTTGTTCAAATTTGCTTTCCTGTTAATGGTATTTGTGGCATATTAAATGTAGTGTACCAATTTCACATTCCGGAGCCTGAAGAGAGAGGCCAACTGAAGACCTCGCATTTAATTGCAATATCACTGAAGGGAAAAACATGTTATTAGCAATAGCAATCTATTATAATAACTTTTTGAAAATTTGGGTGAAAATATTTCATTTTTTGTTGTATGGCAAGGACCCTTATATTTAGAACTTTTTCTGTTCTTGCGGTTCGGTCCGCAGAGTCGCAGATAGCCATGTGCTATTTTTTTCAAGAACTAGTTCAACATTCACTATGTTCGTTCCGTTGCACAGTTCTTACCGACAACAGCAGATACTAAAATCACAAAGCAAAGTATTTATGAGCAGACGTAGTTGTAATTGAACCTCGGAGTTTCCTCGAATCGATTACTCAGGCCAACGATTTACACGAGTTACGGAAAATTATTCGACAAGTACTCATAGCTTCGAAAATGTATACATTACCTTGCTTAAAGATCTATCCTGACTCTATAACTTAAATACTGCAATTATAGAAAGACGCTAAAAAAATTGAACTTTTGCAATTTTCGAAGATGAAAGTGTAACAAAACGAAACTTGCGTCATTTTTAAGCATTGAGGGATTGATTAGACAATTTAGGAGAAAAATGTTCCTTTTGTTGTTGTAGAAGGTACTGTTCACGTGTGAAAGGGAGAGAATACATTATTTTTAGTCACAAGTGGTATATAATTATTAATCCCTTGCACTTATATGAACAAAAGCGATAAACATTGCTCTATCTGTGGCAAAATGTAATCCAAAATCACGATTTTTTTTTTTAGAAAATTTTGAAAAGTAGTACCCCCAAAAATCAAAATATCTGTTTCAGATTCGCAGAGATTCGAGTTCGACCAGATTGTTTGGGGAATTTCAGTTTTTAAAACGTGTAAACGTGGTTTAGAAGCCTGCATTGCCCACCGCTGAACGAATAGATGGTTTCACGTTAACCAATTTCTTTCAATATTAGAGCCCCATAATACGTGTTTTATGACGAAAAATCACAACAGCATTTCAATACTTTATCTTTATTAAGTAAGAACGTACTAGGCAAGACAGTGATAACTATGTGTTTAATCACCAAACGAGTGTTGAAGTAGGAGCTATTATATTTTCAAGGAACAAAGTGTAGGTAAACAGTAAAAGCCTGGGATAAAGGAAATAATAAAAGTGAAAAGATAGACAATTCAGGAGAAAAATGTTCCTTTTGTTGCTTTAGAAGGTATTGTTCACGTGTGAAAGGGAGAGAATACATTATTTTTAGTCACAAGTGGTATATAATTATTAATCCCTTACACTTATATGAACAAAAGCGATAAACATTAAATAAATATTATTGAAATGGAACACCTTTTGTTGTTGCAGTGAGATTGTTTTCAGGGAGAAGAAAAAAATATGATTATATACAATTTGTGAATTAGCATTCAATGAAATAAATAGTAATCGATTCCCTCCCTTGTACAACCGATGACAAATATTGAAGTTCCCCTAGAACGAAATAAATGGCGGCTTTCCTAGGTAGTTTAGATAAATAGACTTTACTCTGAAATATTACACTGCATACTATTACGTAAACAGAATTGAGGGAGTTCACCAATTTGTACATATTGTCTAAAAGTGCATTTGAAGGCGCATTGAAGCGTTGTCAAGTATAAGTAAACAAATATACTCATTTACATAATATTTAGTATATGATATTAGAAGTACAATAAAATTGGCATCAAATATTTAATTTTCCTTTCCATTACACTACGGCACAATTTACTGTTAATCAATAAAAAAATATACTTTCTTTTGTGACAACTAAAAGGATTTAAGTTCATTGTCACGGTATAATGTAATCTAATAAATCACCAAATATGTATCTTTATAGTACTATTGTTTATAAAATGTGTATTACTACTGATATAGTATATAAAGCAATTTATATTAAAAGTATTATAAAATTCAAAGCAAAGATTTAATATGCTTTTGCATTTCACTACGGTACAACGTTTTGTTTTCGAACAAAAAAATAAATATATATTTTCCATTGCGATAATAACATTACCTTTAAAATGTCATCTAATAAATAGTACCTTCCTGGTACTCTTGTCTTTAATATGTGTATTACATGTACATGCAACACGGAAACACTTCTGCTTGTCCAAAGCGACGTGCTATCTCCATCAGTACTTCTACTGCGACGTCATGTGCCCAAGTCGCAGGCCCGGGGCCTAATCTCCCAATCGCAAAATCATCCGAGAAACGCACGAGCTTCGGCAGTGATAAGGCGATTTCTGCACTCCGGTTGCTCCGCCACGGAATTCAAAGCACACTCGCAAATTATAATCCAACACGCCCCAAACCTGCTGCTCGAAGGCGCTCGCAATAAGAACATCAAGCCCTAAAACCCGTGCCTTTCTCCGCGGCTTCCGATCGGCCAGGCGCAGTGACGCACGCAACATTTCGCGGCCCGCTGTATCACGCCGCCTTCATCTGTTTATACTTATTTATTCGACTGTCATTCCGCGTGAAGAGCGGCGGCCGAGAAATCTTTAGCCGGCACTTCTGCCTCGCGGCGTACTACTTCAATAGACGTAAATGAAAAGCCAGTTTTGAAATTAACGACTAGATTAGCTTCGCATCAAATTGTTGCTGATCATTATCTTCACAAATATTTTTTTGTTATTTAATATACTATCTGTAGATCATATTGCAGGCCGCCACCGCATTTGCGAACTAAGACTAAAATCGCACTACAATACAGCAATCATGCCGATCATCTCCATGAGTTGGAATATATAAAGTAGCTGCTACTCGGGTATGTATCACAATAGCCTATTAGCAAGATTTTTATTGCTTCCGGGCGCATCCACTAGTGTCCTGTAAGTGTAGAGCATGTTTTTGCCTCGGGAGGTGGCGGTGATCTTCCCCCGCTGTATGGCGAGATCCGGCGCCGACCTACCGTAGGCTAGCGGGGGTTTTCCCAACCAGGTATCCCTCAACAGCGGACACCGCTCCAGCCGGGACAAGCTCTAAGCTCCCGACAGGTCTCCCGACATGTGTGCTAGTGTAGTTACATGTCAGTGTAAGTATGTGTAAGCAGGGGGTGGCAAAAGACAAGGAAGAGAAAGGAAAGATCGCGCGCGGTCTGTGGCCCGATTCTTAGACCCATTACTTCTCCAGTATTCACATGGGGTTGATCAGGGAAACCAGGGAAAACTCCCGAACGGAGCAACCGGCCTCTATACTTCTCCTCCAGACAGCGCCTGAATTCGACCTAACGTTGTAGCTAGCTTCGAAAAGCCTGCCACTGTCGAGAGTGGAGTCGTAGGATCTCCTGGTCAGAGGGACTGCAGCGACTGCCGTTGACGCGCTAAGCCACATCTCCCGGAGCTGCAAAGGCGAGGGAGGAACGACACGCAGAGAAGAAGCGAGAGGCGAGAGGAGAGGAGAGCCGAGGCGAGAGGAGAGGCGAGGCGAGGCGAGAGGAGAGGCGAGGCGAGAGGCGAGGCGAGAGGACAGGAGAGGCGAGAGGAGAGGAGAGGCGAGAGGAGAGGAGAGGCGAGAGGAGAGGCGAGGCGAGGCGAGAGGAGAGGAGAGGCGAGGCGAGAGGGGAGGCGAGGCTAGAAGCGAGAGGCAAGAGGCAAGAGGCAAGAGG
This sequence comes from Gryllus longicercus, assembly GCA_038098605.1. NCBI lineage: Eukaryota > Metazoa > Arthropoda > Insecta > Orthoptera > Gryllidae > Gryllus > Gryllus longicercus. The sequence goes on from JAZDUA010000447.1 coordinate 703,097, forward strand.
CGAGAGGCGAGAGGCGAGAGGCGAGAAGCGAGAAGCGAGAAGCGAGAGGCGAGAGGCGAGAGGCGAGAGGCGAGAAGCGAGAAGCGAGAGGCGAGAGGCGAGAGGCGAGAGGCGAGAAGCGAGAGGCGAGAGGCGAGAGGCGAGGAGAGGCGAGGCGAGAGGCGGAGCTTGAGACGAGTGATCGTGTTTGTGGATGGGTGTAGGTGCTGCGAGGGCTAGGGTAGTGCGAAGTCGAAGTGCGGCAGTCGAAGTGCGGCGACAGAGGCAGGCGGCTTGCAAAGGGCGGAGGAGCGGCTGCGCGGAGCGGCGAGGGGCGTGGCGGCGAGGCGTGTGGCGGGGCGAGCGCGTGCCCGGGGAGCGACGCCCGGTCGCCCGTCTCCCCTCCCTCTCCCCCCGCCAAGCTCATCGCCCGGGGCGCAGGCGCGCGCCGCCCCCCCTCCCCCCTGTCGCCCGCGGGCGGCGCAAAAAGCGCCTGAGGAATGCGACTCGCCGCCCCGCGCCCCTCGCCCCGGGCGACGCCGGGCGCTGCCTCGCCCGCCCCCCTCCGTCGGCCAACCGCCTTCCGCACTCGCCTCTGCATTACTAAATTCCGATAGACGCGTACATTCTAAGAAAGATACGCAGCCTCTGGCCATGCCACTGGCGTTTACGGTTTTTTTACTTACCCAGGACACAGAGTAATCGAGAAAAAAATATGATTTACTTTTCTCTCTACAATCTTCTCAAATTAGACAGTATTTGGTTATTTTTAAAGACATTACCCTTATATTGAAGACAGATAATAATTATTAAATAATTAATTTACGAAGAGTTGAGATCTTGGCTCTCCGCGTTGAAGTCTGGGTTGCCGACGTTTCGATCACCTCGTGGTGTTCCTCAGGGCTGGTCTGCGCCGGAGTGGTCAGCAATTGGGTTTATACAGGGTTCACTTAATTTACCACCTTATACGATGGATTATAAACTATTTTTTCTCAAGATTACGATATTTCTCGTATTAACTGTTAATTTTAACTTCTGTCTTACTTGACTTTGTAATGTCGCTCTAACCTCTCTCTATCTACATCCTTTTAAACAGTCATATTGAGGTTTTATTAAGGTGAGTTCCGTAGTGACTTGTGTACATTAGTTCATGTAATATTTCTTTTAAAATATGACCGTGTTAAACATATTTTATTAATTTTTTTTACATTATGCCTGAAGATGGAAATAATTATTTTCCGAAACGTTGCTATTATTATTGTGTTTCACATGTACTATATTGATAAAAACAGTTATTTTATAATAATTTACTGTCTTTAAAATAAGAGTCAAATTCAGTCTGCCTAAACAGAAAACAAATTAGAGATCCCCTGCATCCTCCTATTAAGCTAGATGAATGTCTCGCGACCCACCACTGCAGTCTTTTACACTCGCGTCTGCATTCCTAAAATCGAATAGACACGTGCATTCAAAGTGTAAATTCTGCGAATCAAAGGAAAATTGGAGTGCAAATGAGAATAAATATAAAAATAATAGAAAAGAAAATAGCCGCTTCGGATAGCAAAGATCGTTACGGCAGTAATGCCGTCGCGATTTCGAACGGAAGGATCGCGGGTTCGAATCCTACCTCGGGCATGGGTGTGTTTGTGTGTGTCTCTGTATGTTTGTGATTTTCTATTTCATGCTTCATCATTATCATTTCACTTCATCCCCCCACGTCTAACAACACAAGGTGTAAAATCGTATTCGGTATGGAAATGCTGATCCCCTCATAGAAGTCACGTGCACCTACCCTCCATGAATAATACTGGGCCCCGGTGGGTTGAACGTGGTCACGAGATGACCAATTCGCGACAAAACAAAACAGGTCCCCGTGGCACAAGTGGTTAGCCATTATCTGCGCTGAGAAGGCTGCAGGTTCAAATCCTGCGCAGGAATCGACGTATTTGTGATTGTTCCTTCACTACTCATTATCATCCTATTACCTCATAGTTAATAATTCAATGCTAACAACTTTGACTAAATCAATTAATACAGACGAAAACTCTGTTCCTCACACCGAGTAAATACACGTTAATATACTCAGTATATAATGTACCTAATAAACCTAGATGAATATTTAAATAAGCATATTACATAAAGAGCATACATTTTACTTTCCCACCTTTACAAAGGTACTTCGTAAGAATAGAAAGTTATGTAATCGTTCGCCAGAAAACTAGCAATTTCAGCAGAAGAACTCTTATTGCCGGGTCCTAGTAACAAAAACATCCTGTTGCTTAATATAGAAGAAAAATCTCCAAAACATGGTGCAGCCAGAATCCATATTTTGTAGGTCCTTGATTCCGTAAAACTGATTGACGGTAAAACGTCTGTCTGTGCAAAACACTAGCGCACAAACCGTTAAGCCGATGCTCTTCAAAATTGACATTCTCCAATCAATCTGAATGAACTCATGGCTTTGGGCGTTTGAATGAACTGAAGTAATTGGCGTCGGTTTGTTCAGCAGCGTTTCTCTTTCATTGCCCTGAGAAACAGCACAGAGGGGGCAGTGACTTCTGTCAGAATGCTATTAAACGCGGCCAATTCAAGCGACACGGTGCATATGAAGACTTATACAGTAACAGATCCAGCACAGACTTCCAACTGCTGGTTACTGCTGGTATACTGGGCTGGTGTACTCTACATTACTGTTAAGTTGTGTGTAATGAGAAATATTTCATTTAATATTTACATCTCGGTAGAAAATGCACTATTTTAAACAATTTATGCCTATTTTTTAAAATGCTCCCGAAACTCAAAAACTCTATATGAATTGAAAATTGTATTTCGTTTACTCAAAACATAAGAGACCACTGAAACACCAATTCATTACCGTTAAATCAAACCAAAAAACAAGATTTGTTGACATAAATACACCTTCAATATCTGCATAAGATTGCTAAGCTGTTTTTGCTATTTTCTAGAAAACTTGGATTTGAAAATGTGTTTTTTATTTTCTTAGAAATATTTTAAAATCAAATTTATAATTCGTTTGCAGATGCAAATACATTTTCTATTGCTTGGTAGTGAAATTCATTTTTTCAACTGCCATTAAGCACGTTTGTTGGTACATTTTATTCAACGTAAGTAAAAGGTAAGGAACCTCGAGTTCAAGAAAACGTGCGAAGATTTTTTTTCTCCCTAATGCATGAGACTTTTTGCTTTTCATCATAAATAAATAAATATTTTTTTTAATGCAAAACATTTGTGTCCTATGTCTTGCCGTCTCGCTTGCCCCAAGATCCAAATTTAAAACTTCGCAGAGTTCCTTCCTGCAGAGACCACTGCAACGCTAGATCTGACCCAATCAGTCTTCGTCAGTCTACAGTCCCGTTATTGCTATCCACTGTAATGCCTACCAGCGCCATACGTCATGATCTGCATCGAACACACGTATGTTATTTTACCTTCAGGAAACAATAAAAGTAATTGATTGGTTTTCCAAACATTGCAACGTTACTATTCCTTATTATTTTGTCAATCTTGTATTTTTGGAAGATACACTCTTATCCCCATGAACGAGAATGACAACAGCTGCGATGTCCAATTTCGGCTGAAACCAGAATAAACCTGCTAGCAAGCCCAAAGTTTTACAGATTTCGTATTTATTGTCACACTCCAGAATTGATTGTCATATCTGGCGTCGTTGTCAATTCCCAGAGGTGGTTAAGTCCCTGGAAGTGATATGTATCTTGGATAGAGGGAACTTTTAGTCATCTCTAAACCGGAAATGTATGATGAAAGTATCAGTTACCTACATGAAACAGCTTATAATATACGTAACATCATGTTATATATAAGTGTCGTGTATTTCTCAGTATTCAATCATCAAAAAGCTATTTCGTAGGTTTGAAAATGTTCACTTATTTCAGGACCCAAGTATTTCTTCATTTGGAGAGCTTTGTGATTAAGAAAAACACATACGTATTTAGTATTTTGTACCAGTTACATTCTTTTTTTTGGTTTTTTGTTTTTGTTTTTGTTTTACAACTCATTTATGTTCCCTTCCAACAAAGCGCTTCTGAACTGCTTCCACTGCCCAGACACAGTCAAGAATCAGATCAGTTACCTAGGCAAAAAGTTGTTTCCGCCGTATCCTACCAAAGATAAAGAGATGAGAATCTAACTGTGAGAGAAACGAAACAAAAAAAAAGAAGAGGAGAGTGAAGGAGGAATTCAGAAAGTAAAACACGAGGAAGGACGAAGAACCAGCAGCCGGCTCCGGAAAAACAAGTCTCTCCACGCGAGATTCAAAACCGTAAACGTCAAGCCCAGAGTACTCTTCGCTTGCACAGGGCTGCCCAAACTGGCCTTGGAACTTCAAAAGTGTGCGGATATTCCAAGAATAGAGGCGGTTTGAATGCGATTTTAACTGGCACGTATATTTTGAAGTATACTACTTACTCGCTACGGAGTAGAGAAAAAAAGTTATGTAATTCTGTGCGAATTTTAGGCAGAAAAACTCTAATTACAGGTAAACGAATAGCGGGTAATTTCAGCTGCTAAATTCAGAAAATAAAATTCTCTAACACGGGGTGTAGCCAGAATCCATGTTTCGTAGGTCCTTGATACCGAAAAGTCGATTGACGGCACAACATACATCTGTCCGTCTGTAACCCACGCTATCGACTAAACCGTTCAGCCGATTTTCTCCAAAATTGGTATTACTCAATAGATCTGGCTCGCGTCGCAACACCTTGAATTTGAAACATATATGTTAATTTTGGGGGTACTTTACACGAAGCCTTTGGAACCTTCTTTTTTTTCTGTAAGTAGTAAATAATTTCCTTCAGTATGTTGGGTATTGAGAATTCACGTTTTGTAGGTCCTTGATACCGAGAAATAGTTGGAGGCTAAACGTTTCTCCGTCTGTGAAGAACTAACAGCTAACCTTACCCAGAATGTTCTCCAAAAGTGAGATTAGTACATCGATTTGGTTGATGTGGCTAACCTTCAATTTGAAACAGATATTTTAATTTTGGAGGTTTCTTTGCATAAAACCTCTATGACCTTTTAAAACTTTCTAAATACTGGCCCAAAATGTTTTGGATTTTTTTTAGCCAGAGAATAGGGCTGGAATGTGCACTTCAAATTTCAAGCGTTAATAGAAGTCTTGGTAAATTGTTTTTCCCAATATGAATATATGAATAGTTTTCTCGTCTTTTTTCGTGAAATGAATGCAATTTTAATAACAAGCTTTTCTTCAAAACACCTGCGACCTCTCCAACGTTTTCTTTTCCTTCTGACATAGTGCAATGTACACTTAAAGAAATGGCGCAAGTCCAATTATCATTGAACTTTCTCAATTTTCTAAAATTCCAAAAGTTACAAATGTGTCTCTGTTGTAACACCACTAGTTCCATTGTACGTTTGCCCAGTATTTATTAATAAAATACTTTAAATAAATTTAGAAATAAGTTTATTCTGTTTATTAATATTTTATTAAATATATTACTTTTATTTACTTTATTAAATTTTATTTACATTCTTATTTTAAACGTTTTGATGCCTTAAATTTAAGATAATATGTATTTAACCTCACGCACTGATCTCACACTCTGAGGCGGTATCAGGTGGTGCTCCAGCTCTAATTGCTGACGGAATAATGTATTTCGAGAAAAGATGCAGTTATCGGCGATGTTCAATTGTGGCAAATAAATCATTAAAATCAATCGCTGGACCATGCATATAATCATCTGCTTTTAGGCATGATATGTATCAATTCTTATAATATTCCTTGTACAGACGATGTCAAAACAACGTAAATTATTCGTGAAAACTATTCATAACCTCTCACTCCACGCACTAAACTAGGGTATTAGGAGCTGGCAGGTTCAACCCACTTGGCTGGAAACATAATACATTTTTCAGAGCGATGCTGTCTTCGGTGTTGGTCAACTTCTTTAGAACCTTAAAACTATTTGAGCATAATTGACACATATTTTCTCGCAATAGTATTGTGTACCGTTATGTTGGAGGGCATGCCGATACGTTTCATTAATTTCAAAGAAAAATTACGCGGAAACAACTAATTTTGACACAAAAATTGTACATGAACTTCTTAAGAGCTAGTTTTGCACAACAGATTTTATTGAAAGAAAAAAATTTTTGTTCAATTTTGTCATTTTGGGGGGGGGGGGCATTGTGAACTTTCGTATTTAGCCGAAACATATTTTCATGTCTCACCGAAACTATTTTTTGGACAGGAGTCCGGTTTGCTCCATTCTATTTCTCGTTTGTTGTTCTACATATATACAGGTATTCAAAACGCCACCCCGAAATAAATTTATTCACAATTTCTCAAGTAATGTAGGTTTATAATGAACTCTCGGATTTGGGCAAAGCCGTAATTCGTATGTATTTCCGACACTACTTTTTGGACCGAAGTCTGGTATGCTCCATTCTACTTATCGTACCTTGTTCTACTCATACACCTGTTTTCAATACTATACTCCGAAATTAAATTTTTTCCAAATTTGTCACGTATTGGGGGGGTGTTTTGAACTTTCGTTATAAGCCGTAGCGGAACTTCGCATGTAACTTCAAAAGTATTATTTTGATTGAATTCTGATGTTCTCCATTCAATTTCTCGTATCTTGTTCTACTAATATACCTGTTTTCAATACTATATTCCGATTTTTTTTTCATTTAGTCACGTAATGGGGGAGGGTGTTTTAACCTTTCGTTATCAGCCGCAGTGGAAATTCGCATGTAATTTCGAAAGTATTATTTTGATTGAATTCTGGTTTCATCCATTCATTTTCTTGTATCTTGTTCTACTAATATACCAGTGTTCAATACTACAATTCGAAATTAATTTTTTCGAATTTGTCGTGTCAGGGGGGGGGTGTTTTGAATTTTTGTATTTAGCCCAAGTCGAATTTCGCATTTAACCCCGAAACTCTAATTTTGATTGAATTCTGGTTTTATCAATTCAATTTCTCGTTTCTTGTACTAATATACGTGTTTTGAAAACTTTACTCCGGAATTAAATTTTTTTTCCCAATTTGTCACGTAATGGGGAGTGTTTTGAACATTCGTATTTAACCGAAGTCGAATTTTGCATGTAACTCCGAAACTAATATTTTTCCTGGATTCTAGTTTTCTCCATTCACTTTCTCGTATCGTGTTCTACGTATATACCATTTTTCAACAAAACATTGCGAAATTAAATTTTTCTTCAATTTGTCGCGTAATTCGGTGGGTATTTTGATCACTCGGATTTAGTCGAACAAGTTATTTGCATGTATCTCCGAAACTATTTTTTTGAACTTATGTTGAGTTTTCAAAAAACAATTTTTAACGAAAGTGCACAGTTTTTTAAACATCCTTTGCACTATTATACAACAAAATATAATAAAAAATCTTGAAGTAATTTTTTTCTATTTAAAAATGTCATAGTTTCATTCTGAAAGCTGCCCTTCAAAATGAAAACATCTGCTTGAAAGTTTCGGGACTGCGAAATCAGAGAGAACGTGTAAGGAATATCAATTTTCGAGAAAATCGACTGAACATTTCATAGGCTATGGCTGTGAACAGACGGACAGACATGTATTGCTGTCAATCGATTTATTCGTTGTAACGGACGCACAAAACAATGTCTGGCAGCACCACTTATTAGAGAAATTGGTATTTTATACTTATCGTTTGGATTAATGCACTCTTTTTAACCGGGCCAGAAAGTAAGGAGTTTTTGTGTCGAAAATTCCCCAGCGCACGATTAAAATGATTTTTCTTCTTTCGTCCGTAAGTGCGAGCAAGTGAATATTGTCTGCTCAACCGAACGGAGCTGTGGGTCTGTGCAGCCCTGGCGGGTTGCCGCCCTGGGCCGTGAAAGGGGGCGTGGCGCGCAACGCCCTGCCCTGCGCCCTGCGCCCTGCCCCCGCCAGATTTACGGCTGCGGCGGTGGGCGGCTGGGCGGGGGTGGAGCGGGGCGAGCGGACGTGGGAGCAAGGGAAGGCGGGGGAGGGACGGGACGGAGCGGGGCGGAGCGGGATGGAGCGGAGCGGGGCGGAGCGGGGCGGGGCGGGGAGGAGCGGGGCGGAGCGGGGCGGGGCGGAGCGGGGCGGAGCGGGGCGGAGCGGGGCGGAGCGGGGCGGAGCGGGGCGGAGCGGGACGGAGCGGGGCGGAGCGGGGCGGAGCGGGGCGGAGCGGGGCGGGGCGGAGCGGGGCGGGGCGGAGCGGGGCGGGGCGGAGCGGGGCGGAGCGGGGCGGAGCGGAGCGGAGCGGGGCGGAGCGGGGCGGAATGGGGCGGAGCGGGGCGGAGCGGGGCGGGGCGGGTCTATTCCTTTGTCTGTCCTTACCCCTTACTAACATACACTACAACAACACTCATGCCGGGAGACCGGTCGCAGCTTAGAGCTTGTCCCGGTTGGAGCGGTGCCACGCCGGTGGGAGATACCTGGTTGGGGAAATCCTGCTAGCCGACGGTAGGTCGCTGCCATGGTAGATTGTCTGAGGCCGGTGACGTCGGGTGGGCCTGGATGGACGGTGACGGGAGGGAAGTGGCGAGGCAGGGGGCGGGGGGGAGTGTGTGGGGAATCGGGCAGGTGGATGGTGAGAGGGGAAATGCAGTAAGAGGACCGGGCGGGAGAGCAGACGTGGGTCACGGCGGGGATTGTGAGGGACGCGGAGGGAAAAGACGGGGCTCGCCCGGGCTGGGCGTGGGCGTGGGCGTATCGGGGAAGAGCTCCTTCTCAATAGACGGATGACGAAAAGTGACGCGACGCAGTGATGACGTTACGTCTTCTCAACAGGGAACGGACGGCACTTTTATTTTGTTTACTACTTCAGTAATTACACACATTTGTGTCTAGTATTACATAAAATTTACTAATTTCAAAATAGCACATAAGCATAAATCTCTATGAGGCCACGTCACATCAAGTAAATTTTACCAATCGTAAAAGGAGGCCCTCCCAATAAAGATCAATGGTAAAATCGTTTCTATAGCAACTGCGAGTACAGTGAAATCTTTGGGTACGTCTTCGGATTTAAAGCTGTGCTAGATGGGCGACGACGAAAGCTGCGCACGACAAAATAAGGAAACTGAAATTCAATTTGAAACTCAATAAAATGTACTGGTTATTCGGAAGAGAATCTCAGTTGTCTGTTTGATTACTAGTATACCCACAATTGCTAAAACAATATGAACGTATGGCGCACAGCTTTGGTGTTATGTCAGGAAAGTTCATGAGCAGAAAATACACAATTCAGAATAAAATACTGCGCAATTTCGCCGAATCACCTATTTATACGCGAATGGACCGAATGCATCGTGAATTGAACATAAAAACAGTAGAAGGCTTAATTAAAGAGTATGCAGTCAAACAACAACGACGTCTACTGAGTCACAAAAATATTGAGGCATGAATAGTCCTCGATTCTACTGCAAAACTAAGATTAGAAAGGAAGACACCTACTGACCTCCTGTAGTGCGACTTATTTCTTGAAACGAACATTTGTGATCTCCGACGACAGCCAAGGGTACTAAAAAATATGTTAGTATGTCTATTGTTTGATCTAACACTTGTTACATGCATTGCAGTTGGTTAATAAATAATTTTTATTAACTTTCAAAATAACATGATTAATTTCAAAATAAGAAATGAAAAATAACAAAATGAGAATAATAATCAAATTTTCTAGAACCATTGCAACAATACAAACGCATCTCCTCTCTTTCCAAGAAAGAACTGCGCCTTCATGGAAGCATTTTTCTTGCCTGGCGCATGCAGGCTGCATGTCCGTCATCTGATGTGAATTCGCAGTCGTAAACATTCGCGACCTGACGTCGCCCTCTTTATGGATAGCCGCAGTCCGCCAGGCTGTCACCGGCTGTGCAGTTCTCTCGTAGATTCATCGCAGCTGATGGCAGAGCAATGTGAATACTAATCGGTGTTCCATAAGGTCCAAAAGTGCGTTCAATATTCTTTAAATATAACAGTTCTCTTTCCTCGTGTTTATTACTTTTGTTTTTCAATTGAATTGCAATTCGATTCCTCTTTTTTGTTTCTCACATCATCTTCAGTAACTGTCATCACCTATCCCATTCTTTCTCGATAAAACTGATGACTTCCTATTGTTCAGTGCTAAGGATTACAAGTGGAATATTTATATTATTTCAACCCCTCTATTCTTTTTCTATGTCTAGGGTCGTTTTCCCTTGCCTCTCTTTGAACTTTCTTTACCTTTCTTCTCTCTCTTCTCTCTCTTATTCAGCTTTCACGTCCTCCACGATTGATTGATTGTGATTTCGGGAGCGTCAGCTACTCTGCAGCTCTTTGATTCCCTCTCTTTGATTCCCTCTCTCTCTTTGATTCCCCCTCTCTCTCATTGATTCCCTATCTCTCATTGATTCCCTCTCTCTCTCTCATTGATTCCCTCTCTCTCTCTCATTGATTTCCTCTCTCATTGATTCCCTCTCTCTGACTTTTACTCTTTCTGACTCGTTCATTCTCGCCCTCTGACTTATTCTTTCTGATTCTCACCCTCTCTGACTAACTCCCAATGATTTGATTCTGTGACTTTCTCTCGTTCACTCTGACCCTGTCTCTCTCTGACACTCCCCAACACTCACATTGATTATCTGTCTCTGTCTCTCTCTCTCTCTTTCTCTCTCTCTCTCTCTCTGACTTTTACTATTTCTGACTCATTTTGACTCTCTCCCTCTGACTCTGACTCTCTGATTCTCTCTCTCCGACACCCTCCCTATTGTGACTCTCTCTCCCTCTCCGACATTCCCCCCAACCCACTGTCCCTCAACGGGCGCGTGTGCGGTGATGAGCGGGCGTGGCCGAAGCGACCCCGCGTCGCCACCTGATGGATGTGGCAGGGCGGGGCGGGGCGGGGCGTGTCGCCCGCCGCTCTCATTACCGTCCGCGTCTCGTTAGCGGCCTGACGTCACGCGCTCACGTCACCGCGCGCCCCGGCGGCGGCGGTCGGAAGCTGCGCGGTGGCGAAAGGGAGGAACCCCAAATTCCGCCGCTCACCGGTAGCCGCGTTTTCTCAACGTTCAGGCGGCGATGGTGTAACGGTTAGCGTATCGGACTGTTATACCCAAGCTGGCGGGTCCAAACCCGATCGAAGCCCTGGATATTTAAGGGCGAATAAAATCCTTCGTACGCCTTCCTTCGGAGGGGAAGTAAAGCCGGCTGTCCCATGTTAGTAGATTTACTTTCATGTAAAAGATCCTCAAGCCTAAATGACGTAGCCTCTGAGCTAAATTCAAATCACCTGTTCGTCGCCCAAGAAATACATCCTTTTTCCGGTAGTTGGTGAAAGGAACGTAGCGAAATTTGCGTGGTCAGACGCAAGAGCGGGCCTGATGGCCCGAGTCTCGCCACGTAAAATAAGGCTTCAGTTCAATGCAACGTTCGCGTGCTGGTGATCTGCGGAGATTCTAACTGTGATTATGGTTCGCTTCTAAGGGAATATGGGTGCCTATTTCGAGGATCAAGGAGAGCGTTTCCAGCAGGACATGCAGCAGTTTCAAGGTTGTTACCAGAGAAACTATATTGCTGTGGAACTATATTTGGGGATTTATTCGTGACAGAGATATGGCTTCTCTAGCAAAACTAGAAAAACTACACATTTACAGCTTCGTTGTCATCAATTTTTTAAATATTTAGTTAAAGTATCCTTTTAATTTGAAATATAATGTTCAATTTTCTCTTAAAAGGGAAGAAACACTCGAAAATATGTATGTTAACTTCATTACAGAATGTAAATTTCATGTTTTCGTTCTTATACCCACAAAAGCGATGGTTTTGCAAGAAAATAACCTTTTTTCATGTTTTTATGATAGAAGCCATTAAAAATTATTTTGATTACTCAAAAACAAAAATTACATTACAATGGTGTAATTTGTGGGTTCGGTGGTAAAACGGATTTCCCCGGTTAGCTTATCGGGCTGTTGTACCCAAGTTGGTTTCTTCCTTGATACACCTTCCTTCGGAAGGGAAGTAAAGTAATCTGTCCCTTGTTGTAGATTTATTGCATGGAAAATATCCACAAGCTTAAAATATGCCTCTAAGCTAAATTCAGGTATCCTGTTTCGTCGAGCGAAATTCCTTCTTTTTCCACTCGATGGTTAAAGGTGCGTAGCGAAATTTGCGTTACCAGATGGAACGTAAAATATGGCATTCAGTAACTCATTAGCTGTAAAGGCCGGAAGCAGCAATTAAGTATTTCAAGCAAATCAATCTTCACGAATAATGCAATAACGTACGTGCACAATACAACATATTCAATACAAATAATACCAAAAAATGTTCCGTACAAAAAAAGCAACACCTGAATAGCTAACGGCGGATGGCATCTTCTTTGGAGATTTGCAGCCCTTTCATCTGTATCGTAAGCATTGCAGCACTGAGTATGCAAATTCGGCCGTAGATGCAGAACGATTGATTGATTAGTGAGTTCGGGGGCGTGAACTGCTATGATCATAAGTCCCGTACGTGTAGGGCATGTTTTTCTCGGGCGATACTTGTAATCTTCCCACCCTGAATAGTGAGATCCGACGCCGATCTCCTGTCGGCTAGAGGGGTTCTCCACAACCAGCTGTCTCCCAACAGCGGACCCAACTGGGACCAGCTCTAAGTTCCCGACCGGTCTCCCAGCACGTGGGATAGTGTAATACATGTAGGTGTGTGGGGGGGGTAAGGGGTGACGTTAGGACAAGTAAGAGGAAGGAAAGATTGCGCGCGGTCCGTGGCCCGTTTGTTAGGAATGGGATTCGGAATTAATGTTCGGAATTCGCCTGGAGATGATTGGAGAAACCACGGAAAACTACCAACCAAAGCACAAACACTTCTCATGCGGGCGGACGCTACTTAATTTTGTCTCAATATCTGCGAGAATTGGAAAAGAATATAGATTGTTAGTATCTGTTGTTGCGCCTCAGTTCATTTCGCAAATAGAGTCGTGATGAAATACATTTAAAGATAAGTAACCTTTCTCCATTTCTTATTTTTCTGCCAATGTCACCGTATTTACTAAGTAAATGAGGGACGTAACTAAGAATAATAGATTATAGAGCAATGCGTAAATGATGAATTGTGAAGTGAGGTGTCGTGCAGAGTGGAGCAGATGAAGGAAGTAATTAAAGGGTCATAGTGAAGTGAAGTGAAGTGAAGTGAAGTGAAGTGAAGTGTGGTCTTAAATGAACAAGTATTCATTGCGGAGTTACATCATAGACGTTTCCTTTTTTTAACGAAATTTAATGTTTTATGAATCAGCTAGCTTTTATATAAATGCTATTATTATCATTAATTATCATTATTATTATTATTATTATCATATAATTTGCATGTTAGCTATATTATCGTATTTAATTAGCTGGCACATGGTAATAACCATTCACAGTTTAAATAAATTTATCTTTATCTTTTTATTTATCTTTATCTTTAACCCAAATCGAGTGTTGACCTAATATTCTGTTTTCACAGAACCTCAGTAGTATTTGAAAAGCAATCCATCAACCAGCCGTGAGGATGACAGGGGGCTGCACGTGGAGGAATTAAAAGTCTGTAATGGGGACCTATTGTTCAAAGCACTAGGCCGGTCTCGTATTGAAGTGTTGTTCTAACCTAATCTACGCAAGCAATTTAACTCCTCTGTACAAGATTTTCACCCTGTGGCATCGTTCGTACCAACAACAAAGGATCTCCTGCTCTGTAAACCTTCAGTTGGTGAATCGCTATTGCATTATAAGACGAATTATTTGTTTCCAATGCCCGGGACCTAAAATATTTCACTCACATCTGGCGTGAATGCTTGGGATTTCTTTCTTCGTACCAACCTACATCCTCAAAATATTACCAAATAATTGTATACTAATTTTTGTCGTGTCGATCCAACAAGCAATGGGTTCAATATAAAATTTCCCCTTCCCACTACTCTGGGAGAAGGAAAATGTATTTTTCCGAGAAGTGGAATCTTCCCGTGATATAAGTGGGTCTATTTTTATTCCACGTACAACACAACTACCGAGTATTTTCCTTTCCACCTCGTGAAACTCGAGAAACTTCTGTCTCGAACGAACCGACACTCTGTGAGCTTAACGGTCGTTCCATTCTCCTACGGTTCTTCGCGTGCATATTGTGTGCCGTGTGCCGTGAATGACATCCGTTGAGTTGCGAACATTCATCAGACTACAACGCACTCTGTACGGCTTACGCAATTACTCTTCATAGATTGGAGTCATGACGCCCGGCGGGGAGTGGTGATAGATGAGGGTCTTGAGCGAGGCGGGGCTTGGAATGAAGAACTATATGCATGATACCTTAGGACAATGAACTGCAAGCGGTCGAGGAATTTTAAAATAAAATGAGTCAACGGAGGTCAGGATATTATTACTAGACCCCGGAAAATAGCCAATATATGCGCTTAAAACTAAGAATATGCGTTAAACAAAAAAGTAGTTAGCAACAGTTAACATTTATTTATTGATAATCTTCACTTTACATTGTAACACAAAACACGCAAAACACGCATCTATTCTGAAACATTGTAATAAAAACTATTAAGCGAGAGAACCAATATCGTTCTAAGAAGCCGTAACATTCAGCCCAGTTCACTTTGTTCCTGAGCACAAATAATTACAGGATGTAACATACCCTCTTTGGTATTAATACAAGAGTGTGACATTACAATACGAGCGAGGAACGAACGATTATCGTAAACTTCACACGAGTGTATTAATACCTATTACATCGAGTTTCACACGGTACTTTTTCTACGAATTTTGGTAACTTTTATAATTTAAACTTTTACATTGAATCGTTTCGTGGCAGATGACACGCAGGAGTCAGCCAAGGCCCCCTAGTGGATAGCTCCCTACCGTACCCTAGCAGATGGCTTTGGTTATCAGCCCGCCTGCGAGGGAGTACTGCACTAGTCAAATAGGATCAAAGCGACATTACGATCCAATTTATTTTAAGTAATGTTTCACAAAAAATACTACTAATAAAATAAATTAAAATTGACTAGCATAATGTAATATTAAATCACAATTGAATGTACACAATCTAACGAAACATTTACTGGAACGATTCTCAATAATTATTTAAGTGTGAATTCTTGGTTTGCAAGGTTTTTCTGTGATTGGTCAAGAACCTGAATCGTAATGAAATATGTATTGTAATGAGTATCATTACGCAACTGGTTGCAGCCATCAAATGACAGAAATAATACAATGAGAGTCGACAAGATCTTCCGTAATGCAATTGTACTCTATTCGCGACTGTGAAATTCACTGTTCCCGTAGGCTGACCATCGCGTGTGGGTTTATTGCCGCCCTGACACACAGCAGCCATCTATCAAGCGACGACGTCCGCTGTTGGTAGACCTGCACCTCCGACCTCATCAAACGCGATCTCTGGTGGGCGGCAGCGGAAAGGCGACGCGGGGCACAGAGCGTACACTCATTAGGGGGTGTTTGCACAACACGCTGCTTTTAGCTCGTTTTTTAATTAACTCTCGTAGATTAATCAAATTGAGAAAACGAAGCATTAATTTGACACGTAACCAAAACATGACCAATTCAAATTTTCATTTTTTATATTAATTACCTGTACAGGTATTATTGGTAATTAAATATTCTTTTTTCAAATTCATTTCCAATAATTTTGTTTGATTTATTTTATAATACATCACACATAATATCTACTGACACGGGCCTAGGCTGCCTACATTTTCATTTTGAAAACATTACACAGGCTTTTCATTGAGTACTCTCAAAAATTAAAATAGTTTAATGATTCCCGGAAGGTCACTAAATCTTACTCTTGATGATTTTACCAAGTTTCAGCTGAAAATATTCTAATCTAAGTTATGCTTGACATTTCCATCTATCTATCCATTCATACCACATAGAACAGGCAGACATTCTGATTTTCGGGATTAAATTGCCTTGTATCTCCTGGCCCCCTGCACCAACCTTACACACCTTACGTACCTTATCCCTAAATCTAAATCCTGACGTGTGTTGAAAGTTAGTGCTCAAAATATCCATAAACACCCAGTTTACAACCAAAAACCCGACATCGTATTGTTCAGGTGATTACAATGTTTTTCGTACCAATATTTTTGTACATGAAAAGTAACAATGATACATCGTAATTGAATGACTGCTAACACTGGATAATTTTACTTCATCTTGAAGATTTACCTTAAACTTCCACTATTACGTAAATTCGTAGATTCCATTCGACTTTGCCACTTCCTTGAAAATGAATGGGTCACAACGTGAAGGTGTGGAGATGCTTTCATATCTATTGTGGTGGAAAATGTTTACGTAATTCTAATAGTTTTAATAATTCAAGTAATACCTTTCTGAAGAGGACCCAAAACAATGGGGGTGACATGTCTACAATGATTGTCGTGAAGATATAATTCTAAAATGAGTCTTTCTTATAATTGAAGTGCCAGAATTTGAAGAAAACCAAAAAGAGACATTACCATATGGGCCGAAACCTCGACAACGATTGCAGTGAAGATATATTGTTAGAATTTGTCTTTAAATAGTAGAAATATATGATAATCCATATAATTTTACAATAATGAATTAAAATATGCTGAATAATGAATAATTAATAATGAATTAAATGAATAATGAATTAAACTATATATATATATATATATATATATATATATATATATATATATATATATATATATTTATAAATTAAAATTTAACACCAATGTTAACACTTCTTTCACATTTAGATATGATTTCAAATAATTGGCCTTCTTCTATTGAAATACTACTCTGGACAAATCTGCGGGTTCTTCCGAGCGGTAATACAGATTGCATCTGCCTCATAGCAAAGTCATAGAGCGGAACAAGCAATTTAACAAAACACAATCTTTTCCCGTGTGTCTGTGTGTGTGTCTGTGTGTGTGTCTGTGTGTGTGTCTGTGTGTGTGTCTGTGTGTGTGTCTGTGTGTGTGTCTGTGTGTGTCTGTGTGTGTGTCTGTGTGTGTGTCTGTGTGTGTGTCTGTGTGTGTGTCTGTGTGTGTGTCTGTGTGTGTGTCTGTGTGTGTGTCTGTGTGTGTGTCTGTGTGTGTGTCTGTGTGTGTGTCTGTGTGTGTGTCTGTGTGTGTGTCTGTGTGTGTGTGTCTGTGTGTGTGTGTCTGTGTGTGTGTCTGTGTGTGTGTGTCTGTGTGTGTGTGTCTGTGTGTGTGTCTGTGTGTGTGTCTGTGTGTGTGTCTGTGTGTGTCTGTGTGTGTGTCTGTGTGTGTGTCTGTGTGTGTGTCTGTGTGTGTGTCTGTGTGTGTGTCTGTGTGTGTTTGTGTGTGTGTCTGTGTGTGTCTGTGTGTGTGTCTCTGTGTGTGTCTCTGTGTGTGTGTCTCTGTGTGTGTCTCTGTGTGTGTCTGTGTGTGTGTCTGTGTGTGTGTCTGTGTGTGTGCGTGTCTGTGTGTGTGCGTGTCTGTGTGTGTGCGTGTCTGTGTGTGTCTGTGTGTGTGTCTGTGTGCGTGTGCCTGTGTCTGTGTGTGTGCCTGTGCCTGTGTGTCTGTGGGTGGGGGGGGGGAGGGGGTAGTGAATCGGTCGCAAGCAACGCATTGCAAGAACCGGAGCGTTTCTCGGGAGCCTATCTGCGAACCAGATCTCGCATTCCGCCCGCCACCAACCGCCCGCCCGCCCGCCCGCCGGAATGAAGACATTGTCCTCTGTTGAGACACCGGCGAGTGACCTCCTCGGTACATCACGGGCCGGCTGTGTTAGCTCAGCGCCAGCATTGCCGACGTCTCCGCGGCGATTGTCACCTGGGGGTCTAAGGATTCCCGGCCGACGGTGACGGATATTCGACTGTGTTGGATAGCTGGGACGAAATCAGCCGCTGGCTGGACGAGAATTCAAGCGGCCGGCTGCTCCGGGCGGTAGGTTTCCACGGATTCTCTGATTAGTTCCAGGCGAATGCGGGAGTAGCACCTTAGCAAACGGGCCATGGAATGCGAGCGATCCTTCCGTCCTCATCCTTGTCTCAGTTTCAAAGACTTCACATCACCCCTTGTCGTCACATTCTTACTTCATAAAGTCATCCCTTTCAACAAACATGAAATTAAATAAAATGTATAAATGTGCTTCAATATTGGAATCGTGCATTACAAGCCCATCATTTAAATTTTGTATTCGAGTGTCCTGGGTTTGTTACTCCCTGATCCACTTCCGGTCCACTAATCGAGTCTCCACCAGGTTCAACGCGATATCCTGAAGATTTTATTCTATTCCATTCTGAAATATCGAAGAAATTTCCTTGAAAACGTGTTGTTTTTTAAGAGATTAAAGGGCGTGTTGGATGACACATTTCACATTTAGAGCTGACGAATATCTTAATAAACTTTACGTGACAAAACAAATCGATTGGCACAGTTATATACTTCCTTTACATACACTAGACCCCTTCACAAAAAAATAGTCTCTAAACCTTGAAGTAGTATTATAACACATTCAAAAATAGTAGTCCCCTTACTGAAATGACTGAACAAATTTCTCACAATACACTATTCGATGTAATAAAATTTACTTCTCTATTTGTGAAATAAACACAAACGCAACCACCTCACGTGTGCACAATATTTTCCCAGAAAAAACTTCGAGAAATAAATTAACATTTTTTTTGTTGCTCCGTCGTCGGATTTACATTGTGTAATTTCCTCGAGGACCGGTTTCGTCCATTTTTTCTGCACGCAAGACGTACGATCTCGCAGTGTACCGAACCCCCCGCAGTTGAGATAATTCGCTTATCGTCCATGAAATTTGCTCTGCACAATAAAGCTCGTCGGTTGGAGCGTTAAGTTGGTTTCCAGAGACTGCCGCCGCACCCCCCCTTGCTCTGCCTCTCGCTTACGGCGCAAACTCCCCGCTCTATACCAGTTCCATTCGTCATAGCGAAGCACTGTGCTCGGGTTGGCCAACGTCTCACAGCACAGAGTGCGAGGCCAAACGATGTCTTGATTTCAAACGAGAGGGTGGTGAAAGTGAAATACAGGGAGTTTGTAGGAATTTTGGTGTTTTTTGATGGATACAAAGTTAATGCATTGGGAGCTTCAATAGCACGAGATTAATATTGCAAACTTATCTCAGAAGTTGATATCACAAAAAATGTATATCTCGAAGATCGATATTCCGAAAGTCAGTATCTAAAAAGTCCGCATTATTTAAGGAATCTCGAAAGTCAAAACCTCGGAATCCCGATAGCTAGAAGTGCGAAATCTGTAATTCCAATGTCTTTCATTCCAGTACCTTTCACTCTGATATCTTTCCCTTAGATATTCTTTCATTGTAATCACGAAGTCCTACATCTCAGACTTACTTTATCTCGTACTGCAATGTCTCGAAATTTACAAAAAAAGTGTCATCTTCCCTTCACAGAGGGTTGCTGGTAACTCCTTTTATGCGCGATAAGTAAGAATCCAGTGGAAGTGGAAGTGGAAGTTCGATCACCGGTACCTCCATTCTTCCTTACAGATAGATCCTTCTCCAGATAGATCTTCTCCAGATAGATCTTCTCCAGATAGATCTTCTCCAGATAGATCTTCTCCAGATAGATCTTCTCCAGATAGATCTTCTCCAGATAGATCTTCTCCAGATAGATCTTCTCCAGATAGATCTTCTCCAGATAGATCTTCTCCAGATAGATCTTCTCCAGATAGATCTTCTCCAGATAGATCTTCTCCAGATAGATCCTTCGGCATGCAGCGCCAAGATCTTAATTTCAGACAGGTGGGGTGCAAGTGATCTAAGAGAAGCTAAGAGGAAGTATGAGCAATTCGTTTAAAAAAGATACACACGTGATCTTCGATAGTCCAAGCACCGATACATTGAACTGTGTATCTCTAATTCATTGGTATCTAAATTGTTTAAATTGTTCTTACGCAGTTATCAATAACTAAATCTTAGTTAACTAAAATCGATAGGTTAAACACTCATGTGTTTCCTTTCAGGTACGATATTGCACTGTTTGCCAAGCTAATTGATGTTTTGATTTAAAATGAGTGGGGAGTTGTCTGAAATACGATTATTCATGGAACAGTAAAGATACATGTGAAACAGTAAACGTTTTAGTTTAGAAAACAAATTGAACATTTTGTGAAACCAAATTTAATGATTTTACTTCAAAGGAATGGTACTGAGCCCTAGATGTGTTGTATTTTTATAAATATGTTTATGAAACTTGTTCACAGAGAGAAGTGATTATATTGTCCAAATATGTTTAAATCTCTCAATTCATTAGTCTTGGAAAATAACTACTGAACGACATAATTTTTTTGATGTTTTAGTTTTTCTTACCAGGCGTATATTGCTTTTCTGCTATTACATTTCTACGGGTCTTGTTTTTGTGTGAGGTAATTTAATCAGCTCGGCTAGATTGAATAAATATATTAACAATAGGACCTCCTCTTATCGAAATCGATATTTGAAACTTCCGTTGTGTATAATCACATTTTACCTTCTACATTCAACATTCCCACCAGTAACTAAAATCACGATTATCTGAACAACTAGAAACTCGGATAATTCTTTCAATTGCTGAATGGACATCAAATTGATTTCCGTCGAGTGATTTCAAACGAGGATGAGGTTAATGGGTTACAACGAGCTTTCAAAGTGAGAAATACATTTACACAGTGGAGCCTTAACTGCTCGAACACCTATATTTACATCCCTTGGAATACGAAATATTACAATTTCCTTTCATATTCCATAACCAGACGGTAGCAAACAAGTCGTCATGTACACGGTAAGAAACAACCAGTATCTTCCCGGTTAGGCGAAATACTTGTCAGCTCGAAAGTTCAATTTTCTCCGTTCATCTCCCCCTCAGAGAGGGGATTCAGCGACTGTGTCGTTCCAGAAGAGACAATAAGTCGATTCGTTTGATAATCATCAGTGAGACGATGCACAACACTTCAGACGTGAAGCTTCATTGAACAGGCGTGGACCACCCTCCATTTGAGGTCCAGGGCAGTGAGAAGGTATCCCATTCGATCGTCGCGAATGAGACAGCCACCTGTGCTTCGAACGCAGCAGGTGTGAAGCGTCCACGAACAGCCGTCAGGAACTGTTTCTGCTCCCCTGACTTCTTGCACTCCACTCCACTCCACGATTTGTTCTTTTTGCTCGCAACGAGAGCTCGCGGCTTTCGTGTTATTTCTCACCCTGCGAATTCATAATGTATTAGGCGTTTCTACGGCGTGCAGCCTGGTTTTCATTCAGGCACTGGCGAACCTCTGTTTCCTAACACTAGCCCTCTATGTTCTTGTCTGGCGAGAACAAATAAAGCATTTGTCATGGAGTATTTGTGCCTCTATGTAAGGAGGAATAGTGTTCTCATTGTGGTGCGATTTTAAAAAAAATATTAGTCGAGAGTGCTTGCAGTTCTACTTCAAGAGATATACCATTGTGAGTTATTTATTGTTCATTGGTGTAATAGAAATGCACGTGAAAGTTGAGGGGAGAGAGTTTGAGTTTAAGATCACAAGTTACGAAATACGTTAATATAATTTTAACAAGCAATTTTACCCAAAAAGTAATTACTTTAAAGAAAAAAGTTTGTATTCAATTTTTAACGACAACGTACGGTCAATTGAGTATGAATAGAATTCGATTTTTAAGTGAACATGAATACGTTTAATTCAAAAGTAAAAATCATCTCCTTCGTAATACACATTTGGATCTGACTGTTTTCACGATAAAATAAATTAAAATAAAAAACATGAACCCGTTATTCATTTGTATTCATTTTTTTTTAAATTTTACATAATATTGTCTTTTTTAAGAATGATACAAAGAATACATGTGACTTCAGGTTCAGTTCCATACAATCTACGACTACCCAGAAAAATAATACTAATAAAACTTCAGAAGCATATACAAATAACCACAGTAAAACATGTTAAAATAATAATGAAAAATATTATCGGAAAACGAGGCAAAAAGTCGATAAATTAACAAGGGAGGCAAACTTAAAGTTACTGTTATTCTTCAACTTACCATTATTGTTGACCATCTCCTGGATTTGCTCGTTCAATTTCTCTCTTGTCACTTCATTATCATTTTGATGTTATCCTTCAGTATCTATAATGAAAAGAAAAAGATTGCCATTTAGTTTGAGTAGTCGGCTCTTAGTAATAATAATAAATAAAATGTGTACTTGATATCTTATTGTAATAATAATTAATAGTAATGTGTAAATTGACGTTTGAAAAAAATAGAGAAAACAAAAAAGGAAATATATAATTATCGAGTGTAGTATGGAATTCTTATATCTTCCCCGTATTATTACAATTTAAATATGAGAATAAAAAATAAAGCTACTGTGAAATGGAAGTAAAATGACATTTAAAAAAATCGCCGTTTATTCTCGCAGCACATAACATTCTCTCTGCCATGGTAGCGAGAAAGTAAAAATTGAATTACTTCATTTCAAACCATAGGGAAAATAAGGGAGAGGATGATGAAGTCAAAATATCTTAAAATTAGAATTATTCAATTTTGCTGTAACGATGTCCAACAGTACTTTTGAAGGATAATCAAACAACAGTGATAGAACACTATCACTACAATAGATCTCTTGAGATTTTCATCTTCGAGGAGAAACCAATTATTGCTTCAGTTAATGAGATGCAGTGGACCTGGCCGACTCCTACAACGTATTCGTAATTTAGGAATATACTGTGATGATTCTAGAACTTGGAATGATCTTCAAAGATATTTATCGCAAAAAATGTATTTGCAGGAAATATCTTATAGTTGCATATTATTGAACAAACAAGGAAAGATCTTACATTTACGAACTGTGATTAGGTTGAAAATTTTCAATGTTCTATGACAGAATGTAGCCGCTATCGCATGCAAACTCATAATTTCCGTATATATGTTTTTTTTTAACTTACCACTTCTTAACAGAAATTTTAAACTGTCATCTATGATTGCCCAAGAAAAATAAATTAACATGCATGAAGAAAATTATATTGTTTTCAATGTTTTTGTACAAATTTAAGGTTAACATAAAAAGGTGAATTCAATACGGCGAACCATTTTTAACTGTCTTAATAATTATTAATGCTAAAAATTGGTCGTTAAAACTTACACATACGGTATGTGTTAGTAATATACATTTCGTTCCTGCATATAGGATTTCGCAATCTTTTTGCAAAATAAGCAGCAGATTCACAGTCAACGACATCACAAAACCAAAATTCAGGTTTTTTATACAATTTAACACGTTTGCAATATTGGATTCGACACCTTAAATAGTAAATAATAATTTGATTTCAGATTCCCAATCAACGTCTCGCTAAACCTAAATAAACACGAATTCAGTTAATTTTTTGCGTTTTGCAAAAGAAAGTTATGATAAGTATGTTCAATTGTCTTCACCATCTTGCAGCTCTGTAACATTAAAGAAAGCGCTCGGATCTTTCAATCTTCAGCAAGCTACAACACGCAGATTCGTTTGAAGTGTTGCAGAGGCGGAGCAGCAGTAATAGAGTCGGTTGCGTCCTATACGACTAAATCCGTTCCACTTGTATAAAGTTCAATAGAGTAGAATCACCAGTAGAATCAGTAACTGAAATTCAGTGGTTCCTTTGAGGAAATGTGGCATTTGTACTATTTTAGCGTGAAATCAATATTGGTAAAAAAGGGACAAACCTACCACTCAAAATCAATTCTCATTTAGAATCCTCTAGTCGCAATCTAATAATTATCTCCAAGAAATGAAAGTCATTTAGTTATGGGAACAAAAATTGTAGATGTAAAATGGGGCCGAATTCGCGTTTTTTAAAATGTGAATGAGATTCTACTAAAGATTATGGGCATATAAAGAAATTCGAAATAACTGTAAATGCGAAATAATTTCGAGATATCTGAAAATTCGAAATAACTTCCAAGAACCGAAGATTCAATTACGTGCACTCTGCTTTTACAATACTGACACGAATGTAGGAACGTCAGAAGCTATTAATATTTACGGAGCACCCTAACGAGGCAATCTCCACGAACGGGTCTTGCGCGAACGGGTCTTGCGCAACGAAAACCTGTGGATTTGTTTGATGAGTTGCAGAGAGGAAGTAGCAGTAAGGGAACCGCTCGCGGCCTACAGTACTCAAAGCGCTCCACACGCATTAAGCTTTCAACACTTAGGAAGCAGTAGAATCAGTTACTTATATTTAGAGGTTTTGTGAAGAAGTATGACATTCACCTAGTTTAGCGGGACATTCATCACCGATCAAAAAGTGATAAATGTACCCCCCAAAATTAACTGTCTTAGAACCAAGCAGTCATTTTCAATCCAAAAAAAAAAATAGCTCGAAGTAACGATTTGCAATTCAGTGGTGACGATAAAATAATTCTAGAAATCAAATCATTCTTGTTAGATTTTTGAAGATTGTGTTTCTACTGAAAATATTAGTTATCAGACAATTAGAAATAAAATTTGAGATGAAATTATAATCTGAAATATTTAATAGAAATAATATTCGAGAATTGTAAAACTTGAAAGTAAAATTCAATACTTCCAAATTCGAAATAAAATGTGAAATATTTGAATAATCGAATTAAAAGTAGAGATATTTTATAATTTGAGATACTTGAGAATTCGAAATAAAATTTGAGATATTTGAGAGTATGAAATAAAAAATCGAAATATTTGACACATGAAATAAAAATTCGAAATATTTCAAAATTTCGAATACAATTCACAATACCAAACAATTTATTTACGTGGACTCTATTACACTTACAGTGACACGAGTTCAACACGAGGAACTATTGAAGTTTAACGGAGAAAAAACTGTGGCAAGAGAATTCCTGCGACCGGGTCTTTCAATCATGACGGGCGACAACCTGAGGATTCGGTTAATGAATTGCAGTGGGGGAGTAGCAATAACAGAGCTGGTTGCGACCTAAATGCGCTCCATATGCCTTAAATAGGTAAGCTTATTGAAGTTTAACGGAGAAAAAACTGTGGCTAGAGAATTCCTGCGACCGGGTCTTTCAATCTAGACGGGCGACAACCTGAGGATTCGGTTAATGAATTGCAGTGGGGGAGTAGCAATAACAGAGCTGGTTGCGACCTAAATGCGCTCCATATGCCTTAAATAGGTAAGCTTATTGAAGTTTAACGGAGAAAAAACTGTGGCAAGAGAATTCCTGCGACCGGGTCTTTCAATCATGACGGGCGACAACCTGAGGATTCGGTTAATGAATTGCAGTGGGGGAGTAGCAATAACAGAGCTGGTTGCGACCTAAATGCGCTCCATATGCCTTAAATAGGTAAGCTTATTGAAGTTTAACGGAGAAAAAACTGTGGCAAGAGAATTCCTGCGACCGGGTCTTTCAATCATGACGGGCGACAACCTGAGGATTCGGTTAATGAATTGCAGTGGGGGAGTAGCAATAACAGAGCTGGTTGCGACCTAAATGCGCTCCATATGCCTTAAATAGGTAAGCTTATTGAAGTTTAACGGAGAAAAAACTGTGGCAAGAGAATTCCTGCGACCGGGTCTTTCAATCATGACGGGCGACAACCTGAGGATTCGGTTAATGAATTGCAGTGGGGGAGTAGCAATAACAGAGCTGGTTGCGACCTAAATGCGCTCCATATGCCTTAAATAGGTAAGCTTATTGAAGTTTAACGGAGAAAAAACTATGGCAAGAGAATTCCTGCGTCTGGGTCTTTCAATCTAGACGGGCGACAACCTGAGGATTCGGTTAATGAATTGCAGTGGGGGAGTAGCAATAACAGAGCTGGTTGCGACCTAAATGCGCTCCATATGCCTTAAATAGGTAAGCTTATTGAAGTTTAACGGAGAAAAAACTATGGCAAGAGAATTCCTGCGTCTGGGTCTTTCAATCTAGACGGGCGACAACCTGAGGATTCGGTTAATGAATTGCAGTGGGGGAGTAGCAATAACAGAGCTGGTTGCGACCTAAATGCGCTCCATATGCCTTAAATAGGTAAGCTTATTGAAGTTTAACGGAGAAAAAACTATGGCAAGAGAATTCCTGCGTCTGGGTCTTTCAATCTAGACGGGCGACAACCTGAGGATTCGGTTAATGAATTGCAGTGGGGGAGTAGCAATAACAGAGCTGGTTGCGACCTAAATGCGCTCCATATGCCTTAAATAGGTAAGCTTATTGAAGTTTAACGGAGAAAAAACTATGGCAAGAGAATTCCTGCGTCTGGGTCTTTCAATCTAGACGGGCGACAACCTGAGGATTCGGTTAATGAATTGCAGTGGGGGAGTAGCAATAACAGAGCTGGTTGCGACCTAAATGCGCTCCATATGCCTTAAATAGGTAAGCTTATTGAAGTTTAACGGAGAAAAAACTGTGGCAAGAGAATTCCTGCGACCGGGTCTTTCAATCTAGACGGGCGACAACCTGAGGATTCGGTTAATGAATTGCAGTGGGGGAGTAGCAATAACAGAGCTGGTTGCGACCTAAATGCGCTCCATATGCCTTAAATAGGTAAGCTTATTGAAGTTTAACGGAGAAAAAACTGTGGCAAGAGAATTCCTGCGACCGGGTCTTTCAATCTAGACGGGCGACAACCTGAGGATTCGGTTAATGAATTGCAGTGGGGGAGTAGCAATAACAGAGCTGGTTGCGACCTAAATGCGCTCCATATGCCTTAAATAGGTAAGCTTATTGAAGTTTAACGGAGAAAAAACTGTGGCAAGAGAATTCCTGCGACCGGGTCTTTCAATCTAGACGGGCGACAACCTGAGGATTCGGTTAATGAATTGCAGTGGGGGAGTAGCAATAACAGAGCTGGTTGCGACCTAAATGCGCTCCATATGCCTTAAATAGGTAAGCTTATTGAAGTTTAACGGAGAAAAAACTGTGGCTAGAGAATTCCTGCGACCGGGTCTTTCAATCTAGACGGGCGACAACCTGAGGATTCGGTTAATGAATTGCAGTGGGGGAGTAGCAATAACAGAGCTGGTTGCGACCTAAATGCGCTCCATATGCCTTAAATAGGTAAGCTTATTGAAGTTTAACGGAGAAAAAACTGTGGCAAGAGAATTCCTGCGACCGGGTCTTTCAATCTAGACGGGCGACAACCTGAGGATTCGGTTAATGAATTGCAGTGGGGGAGTAGCAATAACAGAGCTGGTTGCGACCTAAATGCGCTCCATATGCCTTAAATAGGTAAGCTTATTGAAGTTTAACGGAGAAAAAACTGTGGCAAGAGAATTCCTGCGACCGGGTCTTTCAATCTAGACGGGCGACAACCTGAGGATTCGGTTAATGAATTGCAGTGGGGGAGTAGCAATAACAGAGCTGGTTGCGACCTAAATGCGCTCCATATGCCTTAAATAGGTAAGCTTATTGAAGTTTAACGGAGAAAAAACTGTGGCTAGAGAATTCCTGCGACCGGGTCTTTCAATCTAGACGGGCGACAACCTGAGGATTCGGTTAATGAATTGCAGTGGGGGAGTAGCAATAACAGAGCTGGTTGCGACCTAAATGCGCTCCATATGCCTTAAATAGGTAAGCTTATTGAAGTTTAACGGAGAAAAAACTGTGGCAAGAGAATTCCTGCGACCGGGTCTTTCAATCTAGACGGGCGACAACCTGAGGATTCGGTTAATGAATTGCAGTGGGGGAGTAGCAATAACAGAGCTGGTTGCGACCTAAATGCGCTCCATATGCCTTAAATAGGTAAGCTTATTGAAGTTTAACGGAGAAAAAACTGTGGCTAGAGAATTCCTGCGACCGGGTCTTTCAATCTAGACGGGCGACAACCTGAGGATTCGGTTAATGAATTGCAGTGGGGGAGTAGCAATAACAGAGCTGGTTGCGACCTAAATGCGCTCCATATGCCTTAAATAGGTAAGCTTATTGAAGTTTAACGGAGAAAAAACTGTGGCAAGAGAATTCCTGCGACCGGGTCTTTCAATCTAGACGGGCGACAACCTGAGGATTCGGTTAATGAATTGCAGTGGGGGAGTAGCAATAACAGAGCTGGTTGCGACCTAAATGCGCTCCATATGCCTTAAATAGGTAAGCTTATTGAAGTTTAACGGAGAAAAAACTGTGGCTAGAGAATTCCTGCGACCGGGTCTTTCAATCTAGACGGGCGACAACCTGAGGATTCGGTTAATGAATTGCAGTGGGGGAGTAGCAATAACAGAGCTGGTTGCGACCTAAATGCGCTCCATATGCCTTAAATAGGTAAGCTTATTGAAGTTTAACGGAGAAAAAACTGTGGCAAGAGAATTCCTGCGACCGGGTCTTTCAATCTAGACGGGCGACAACCTGAGGATTCGGTTAATGAATTGCAGTGGGGGAGTAGCAATAACAGAGCTGGTTGCGACCTAAATGCGCTCCATATGCCTTAAATAGGTAAGCTTATTGAAGTTTAACGGAGAAAAAACTGTGGCTAGAGAATTCCTGCGACCGGGTCTTTCAATCTAGACGGGCGACAACCTGAGGATTCGGATAATGAATTGCAGTGGGGGAGTAGCAATAACAGAGCTGGTTGCGACCTAAATGCGCTCCATATGCCTTAAATAGGTAAGCTTATTGAAGTTTAACGGAGAAAAAACTGTGGCAAGAGAATTCCTGCGACCGGGTCTTTCAATCTAGACGGGCGACAACCTGAGGATTCGGTTAATGAATTGCAGTGGGGGAGTAGCAATAACAGAGCTGGTTGCGACCTAAATGCGCTCCATATGCCTTAAATAGGTAAGCTTATTGAAGTTTAACGGAGAAAAAACTATGGCAAGAGAATTCCTGCGTCTGGGTCTTTCAATCTAGACGGGCGACAACCTGAGGATTCGGTTAATGAATTGCAGTGGGGGAGTAGCAATAACAGAGCTGGTTGCGACCTAAATGCGCTCCATATGCCTTAAATAGGTAAGCTTATTGAAGTTTAACGGAGAAAAAACTATGGCAAGAGAATTCCTGCGTCTGGGTCTTTCAATCTAGACGGGCGACAACCTGAGGATTCGGTTAATGAATTGCAGTGGGGGAGTAGCAATAACAGAGCTGGTTGCGACCTAAATGCGCTCCATATGCCTTAAATAGGTAAGCTTATTGAAGTTTAACGGAGAAAAAACTATGGCAAGAGAATTCCTGCGTCTGGGTCTTTCAATCTAGACGGGCGACAACCTGAGGATTCGGTTAATGAATTGCAGTGGGGGAGTAGCAATAACAGAGCTGGTTGCGACCTAAATGCGCTCCATATGCCTTAAATAGGTAAGCTTATTGAAGTTTAACGGAGAAAAAACTATGGCAAGAGAATTCCTGCGTCTGGGTCTTTCAATCTAGACGGGCGACAACCTGAGGATTCGGTTAATGAATTGCAGTGGGGGAGTAGCAATAACAGAGCTGGTTGCGACCTAAATGCGCTCCATATGCCTTAAATAGGTAAGCTTATTGAAGTTTAACGGAGAAAAAACTATGG
Organism: Gryllus longicercus; assembly: GCA_038098605.1. Taxonomy (NCBI): domain Eukaryota; kingdom Metazoa; phylum Arthropoda; class Insecta; order Orthoptera; family Gryllidae; genus Gryllus; species Gryllus longicercus. The sequence goes on from JAZDUA010000447.1 coordinate 732,544, forward strand.
CAAGAGAATTCCTGCGTCTGGGTCTTTCAATCTAGACGGGCGACAACCTGAGGATTCGGTTAATGAATTGCAGTGGGGGAGTAGCAATAACAGAGCTGGTTGCGACCTAAATGCGCTCCATATGCCTTAAATAGGTAAGCTTATTGAAGTTTAACGGAGAAAAAACTATGGCAAGAGAATTCCTGCGTCTGGGTCTTTCAATCTAGACGGGCGACAACCTGAGGATTCGGTTAATGAATTGCAGTGGGGGAGTAGCAATAACAGAGCTGGTTGCGACCTAAATGCGCTCCATATGCCTTAAATAGGTAAGCTTATTGAAGTTTAACGGAGAAAAAACTGTGGCAAGAGAATTCCTGCGACCGGGTCTTTCAATCTAGACGGGCGACAACCTGAGGATTCGGTTAATGAATTGCAGTGGGGGAGTAGCAATAACAGAGCTGGTTGCGACCTAAATGCGCTCCATATGCCTTAAATAGGTAAGCTTATTGAAGTTTAACGGAGAAAAAACTATGGCAAGAGAATTCCTGCGTCTGGGTCTTTCAATCTAGACGGGCGACAACCTGAGGAATCGGTTAATGAATTGCAGTGGGGGAGTAGCAATAACAGAGCTGGTTGCGACCTAAATGCGCTCCATATGTCTTAAATAGGTAAGCTTATTGAAGTTTAACGGAGAAAAAACTGTGGCAAGAGAATTCCTGCGACCGGGTCTTTCAATCTAGACGGGCGACAACCTGAGGATTCGGTTAATGAATTGCAGTGGGGGAGTAGCAATAACAGAGCTGGTTGCGACCTAAATGCGCTCCATATGCCTTAAATAGGTAAGCTTATTGAAGTTTAACGGAGAAAAAACTATGGCAAGAGAATTCCTGCGTCTGGGTCTTTCAATCTAGACGGGCGACAACCTGAGGATTCGGTTAATGAATTGCAGTGGGGGAGTAGCAATAACAGAGCTGGTTGCGACCTAAATGCGCTCCATATGCCTTAAATAGGTAAGCTTATTGAAGTTTAACGGAGAAAAAACTGTGGCAAGAGAATTCCTGCGACCGGGTCTTTCAATCTAGACGGGCGACAACCTGAGGATTCGGTTAATGAATTGCAGTGGGGGAGTAGCAATAACAGAGCTGGTTGCGACCTAAATGCGCTCCATATGCCTTAAATAGGTAAGCTTATTGAAGTTTAACGGAGAAAAAACTATGGCAAGAGAATTCCTGCGTCTGGGTCTTTCAATCTAGACGGGCGACAACCTGAGGATTCGGTTAATGAATTGCAGTGGGGGAGTAGCAATAACAGAGCTGGTTGCGACCTAAATGCGCTCCATATGCCTTAAATAGGTAAGCTTATTGAAGTTTAACGGAGAAAAAACTATGGCAAGAGAATTCCTGCGTCTGGGTCTTTCAATCTAGACGGGCGACAACCTGAGGATTCGGTTAATGAATTGCAGTGGGGGAGTAGCAATAACAGAGCTGGTTGCGACCTAAATGCGCTCCATATGCCTTAAATAGGTAAGCTTATTGAAGTTTAACGGAGAAAAAACTGTGGCAAGAGAATTCCTGCGACCGGGTCTTTCAATCTAGACGGGCGACAACCTGAGGATTCGGTTAATGAATTGCAGTGGGGGAGTAGCAATAACAGAGCTGGTTGCGACCTAAATGCGCTCCATATGCCTTAAATAGGTAAGCTTATTGAAGTTTAACGGAGAAAAAACTATGGCAAGAGAATTCCTGCGTCTGGGTCTTTCAATCTAGACGGGCGACAACCTGAGGAATCGGTTAATGAATTGCAGTGGGGGAGTAGCAATAACAGAGCTGGTTGCGACCTAAATGCGCTCCATATGTCTTAAATAGGTAAGCTTATTGAAGTTTAACGGAGAAAAAACTGTGGCAAGAGAATTCCTGCGACCGGGTCTTTCAATCTAGACGGGCGACAACCTGAGGATTCGGTTAATGAATTGCAGTGGGGGAGTAGCAATAACAGAGCTGGTTGCGACCTAAATGCGCTCCATATGCCTTAAATAGGTAAGCTTATTGAAGTTTAACGGAGAAAAAACTATGGCAAGAGAATTCCTGCGTCTGGGTCTTTCAATCTAGACGGGCGACAACCTGAGGATTCGGTTAATGAATTGCAGTGGGGGAGTAGCAATAACAGAGCTGGTTGCGACCTAAATGCGCTCCATATGCCTTAAATAGGTAAGCTTATTGAAGTTTAACGGAGAAAAAACTGTGGCAAGAGAATTCCTGCGACCGGGTCTTTCAATCTAGACGGGCGACAACCTGAGGATTCGGTTAATGAATTGCAGTGGGGGAGTAGCAATAACAGAGCTGGTTGCGACCTAAATGCGCTCCATATGCCTTAAATAGGTAAGCTTATTGAAGTTTAACGGAGAAAAAACTGTGGCAAGAGAATTCCTGCGACCGGGTCTTTCAATCTTGACGGGCGACAACCTGAGGATTCGGTTAATGAGTTGCAGTGGGGGAGTAGCAATAACAGAGCTGGCCATAATCCTTACCAATTAAGCTTACCTATTTAACAACCAGTACAATCAGTTACTGAAATAAAGAGGTTCTGTTGAAGAAATATGACATTCATACTATTTTAGCGGGATATCCATATCAGATCGAAAAGTCACAAATCCCCACCAAAATTTAACTGACGTTTCGAATCAACCAGTCAGTTTCAATCTGTATGTTACCTCCGGCAACGTATGAAATTTAGATGTGAGCACACAGATTCTACGAGTAGATAGAGTAGATATCTAATCATTCTTGACATAATTTGAGATTCTATTAAAAAGCACTGCTTTATCAGGCATTTAAAATAAAATTTCGAGATAAAATTAAAATTCAAAAGATTTCAAAATTGGCAACATTATTTAAAAACAAAACGATTCAGTTGCATACATAGACTCTACAGTCACAGTGAAACGAGTTCAACACGAGTGACTATTAACGTTTAACGAAGCACTGCGTCAAGAGAATTCTTGCGACCGGGTCTTTCAATCTCGCGCCGCACAAATTCCCAATTTCAAACGATTCAGTTACGTACATAGACACTACCATCACAGTGGAACGAGTGGCACTACTCAACCACTGTGCCACGAGTTCAACACGAGCGACTATTAACGTTTAACCGAGCCCTGAATTCCGGCGACCGGGTCTTTCAATCTCGCGCGGGCGCCAAGCTGCGGATTCGGTTAATGAGTTGCAGCGGGGGAGTCGCATTGCGAGCTCCGAGCCGAGCCGGTCGCAGTCCCCTGCCCCCCTCCTTCCATGACGAATGGAACAGGTAGCGCGCGCGCGCGCGCGTTCGCCAAGAGGTCACGTGAGGTCGCGAGCCGCTTGCGCCACCGCCAGATTGGCCATCGAGGGCCCCGTTTTTCAATTTTGCTCGCATTCCGACCGACGCGGCGGCGGCCGACCGGCCGAGCAGAGCTGTCCACGCGGAGAATAACGGGACGCACTTTCGCCCGAAACGTAACGCGCCAGTTTAACGTACCCTTTATATTGTCGTTTGAGACATTGCGACTTAATTGGAATTCGTTTCACAGTTTGTGTTCGGCATTGGGTTTTATGCACCGCAAGAGAAACACTGTGTGATCAAAAGTACCCGGGCACGTCTAAAATGATGTTACGGTGGGTCGTATTTTTCAGCCCTTGTTGTTGTGTGTGGGACTATCACGGCACAGGCCTACGTTGATGTTTTATACACCTTCTTGTTTCCCACTGTTGAAGAGCAATTCCTAGATGGCGTTTGCATCTTTCAACACGATCGATCACCTGTTCATACTGCATGGCCTGTGGCTGAGGGGTTACACGACAATTACATCCCTGTAATGGACTGGCCTGCACAGAGGCCTTAATTGAAACACCTTTGGAAAGTTTTGGAACGCCGACTTCGTGCCAGGCCACGCCAACCTACATCGATACCTCTCCTCAGTGCAGCACTCTGTGAAAATAGACTGCCTTTCCCCAAGAAACCTTCCAGCACCTGATTAAAACTTTGCCTGCGAGAGTGGAAGCTGTCATCATGGCTAAGGGTGGGTCTACGCCCTATTGAATTCCAGCATTACCGATGGAGGGCGCCACGAACTGGTAAGTCATTTTCAGCCATGTGCCCGGATACTTTTGATCACATAGTGTAGGTTATTTTAGTCTGTCATTTGGTGAAATAACGGGTTGCATTTTCGTTGAAAACGTAATATGAGAGTTTAACGTATCTGCCACGAAGGGAAAATATTCATTTGTACGAGGTGTTAGATCTCGCGGTAAAAAAAATAATTGAGAAATGCAGTGTCGGTTACCATGGACGCTAGGTTGTTGAGGAAGACAGGGTTAAGTTCGCAAAAGTATGGATGTCGTAATGTAGTACATTAAATATTAATAAAAAATTCTGATTTAAAATAATTGATATTGGAAGTTTGGCGAAACCTTGGGGAACGTAATTCAGCAAGGTGATCGGTGGTTCTAAAGCAAGAAACAACATATCTGCAAAGCCAAGAAGGCAACATTTGCCGGTCGATTCCGGTTTTACGATTTTATGAAAAATATATTTGCTTTGTGGTTCAACTTCAAGCATTCTTAGTTAAATTTTCTCAGGAGCCAACGGACAGCAACTTTTGGCGAGTGGCACAGTTGCATCTGATTTTGTTGTTGGTGGTAGTGGACACAATCGAAGGCACTTTCTGTGTGCATAGGCTGTTGCGGGAACATTAGGTTCAGTAGATTCGTAACAGTATAATTTAAGTCCGTTTGTTATATTCTGGGTAGAAATCTTACGAATTAATTTTATAGCAATGGAGGAAGTTGCCATTACACAAACGTAAAATATTTTTTCTACAAATCTAAAGGTGTAATGTAAAATGCTCGAGAGTAGTTTGATAAGATACTATAAGCGCTTTTTTTTATTGGGGTCAAGATACACTGGTATGTGGACCACTTGAACCCATGCGACGTTTTTTTGTATAAAACCATTAGTTCCTATGTTGTCTAACACAAACACAAGTGTAAATATACGACAAACATTAATATTTCTTCAATAGCTGAAAGACGATTATTATCCTATTTTTATCGTTAACTGTTGGTGCCCAATTAAATATTATTTCACCCAACCTCGCCTGGGAGATTGTCCTTGAAAGCACTGACAGTTTTGTATAGATAAGTGAGGCTCCACAAAAAATATGAAATCGAATTCATCAATCGGAAATCCGAAACTGCAGATTTTCTCAGAGTGACATCCAAAGATTAATTCTTTAATTTCGATAAACGCTATTAGATGGCGTGGTTTCTGAATGGATTTGTTCAGTCTCCTATTTATTGTCGACGTATTTTGAAGGAAGCTTCAGCTTGTCTTCAGCTCAGCTTGACATTATTCGAGACTGAATTGCTGCCAAACATTCCTCAACTTTGTGGTCCGTACAATCCTCATATTTACAACTTCAGGCAAACGTTTGTATTTGTGTACCATAACGGTCATAGAGAGGACTTGTCGCCGTGAAACAGCAGAACAGTTTCCTGAACCATATATCCATCTTAACATAAAAGCGATGAGTTCCACTCCCTTAAAAGGTAGTTTTTAGGTTCGAAGAGCTGCAAGTTTTCATCAAGGCGTATTCTATAAAACACGACTTCTGGACCATTTTTTACACATGACCACAAAAAAAAATATTACAACGTAAATCCAAAAGAAAACTTACTAGTGCAATACACTCGGAAATATCAATGAGGCACTGACTTGCCGACCGATCTGATAAAACATAAAATCCAAGCGCAGATTTAGGCTCCGCAAGTGAGAAATATATGGCCCACCCACCAGTATTACCTTACAGAGCAAAGTACAACACAGGACTGATCTTGTTTCGCGTAATAATAACTCCTTGGCACGTTGCTCCGTTGCGTGGGTGTTAACCCGCGAAAGAACTCGTTCAAAGAAACGGCCGGGAAATATATAGAGTACGACCATATATCAGGATACGCGAGCGGAATATATCAAAACGTCGAAGCAGATATGGAGCGTGCCGTGCTCTAATGTTCTCATGTAACAAATTGCTACATTCATTATACACGAAATCCGGCGTGTAAGAATCGTATCCCGGTGCAGGGGGAGGGAACGAGGGGGGGCCGTGATCTTGTTAACGCCTACTCACTTGAGGAAGGTAACGAGATGAGAGAGTCTGTTTCGTGTGTTCGAAAGTCCGTGGGTGAGGTGTAACATGGTTGTGTTGAAAAGTTGAAGCATGGGCTACGAAATACGTATTAAGAAAATTGTGTTTTTGATTATGATGATGGTGAGTTACTGCTGTGATAGCATTTCTGTTTTAGGGTGGTGGCAAGTTCGGTGGTCTAGAGTAGAAGTTCCGGAAGGGGTCAGTACTAACCCCCTAGACATTAATGGAATTTTGAAGGGGGGCAATGATAATTGAGGGGTCTACAGCCGAATATGAGCTGTCGATTAACCATTATCACATTTGATTATAAACTAAATTAATGAACTTAATAACCAATTGTTTTCTTTTATATGTCAAAAAATTAGAAATTCACTTTTCTTTCGTATCCGTGTTCATCTTTACAGCAGGGGCGTATCAAGGCTGGTGCAACCAAATTCCATTGAGATAATGCACGACACTCGGCGATACAACGGGAGACACTTGAAGCTAGCGACCCTAGTGGGCCGACCTGTCATAACCATTGTCATGTCAAGTACGAAATGCATAGGTTTCAAAGATTTAGTTTCCGTGCGATTACATTTACTTACGTTTTGCAGTAATTAAAATATTTGCGTTTGGTCGTTTTACTGTTGATCAATAGTATTAAGGTGTGAGATGTTTTCGATTGCAGGAATTATAAAATTTAGAAGACTATTTTTCAATTTCCTTGTGATGAGAAGTTGCAACTCATGATGTCAATAGGCTCATACAGACTTTGTGTTGCAAATGCTCTCTACAGCTCTGATGTAAACACTTATTTTCCAATTACGAGCAGGTATTAAATTATGAAACCACTCTTTTGAGTAATGTTTGGTATCGTGCATTTACTTTTATATTTCAGAAATATAAAATTGAATATATAAATATAAAATAAAAATAAAACCATAAATAAATAATGATAATGTAAATAATAGGTTCATGAATAACCAAAAGAGTTTTGTTTATGTTAATGACATTTCAACTTGTCGCCGATTTTCCATGTCACGCCGCTAGGTTTGTTAGTGAATAGTTGTCTCCCATTAATCCATTAATACTATGAGAAAGGTTCAAAGTGTCCTGTATTTCCTGTATTGTATTTGGTGCAACCTGAGTATTTTAAAAACGAAAGGACTAAAACTAGTCAATTCTGAACAAGACATACGACTTACAATTCACACTGTATCACAATGTATCTCGGCCGACACATCAGTTTATGATCAACAAGCGCGTCCGTTATTTTTGCTATAACGACTTCATGGTGTGCATTCCTATGAAATTTATATGGGGCTCCAACTCTAGAACCTAGGTGCGGCGAGGAACGGATTTCAAGAGCGGAGAGCACCGGCCTAAGTTCTACCTGATCTAGGGCTACTGCAACCAATCTAACACACCAGCCAAACGCCACGTGAGATCTTCCGTTCCTCTTCCTTGCCATACCAACTCCCCTTACATGTCCCTCTACAACCACACGCGTCGCGAGATAAGTTGGGACTTGGTCCGGTTGGGGCGGTTCTGCCCTGGAGAGAGATAATTGCGGGAAACCCCCAGACATGCTTGAACTCCAGAGAAGATCACAAGATGCTCTCTTGCTCTCTAAGAAGTCACCAGAGAATATCATCCTACTATTATTTTTGCTCTGCACCTAAAAGAAGAGACGATATGCTGATGAGTGGGGAGGGGAAGGATAAAGAGCAATGGGTAAGGGGCGATGAGTAAGGGGCGATGAGTAAGGGGCGATGGGTAAGGGGCGATGGGTAAGGGGCGATGGGTAAGGGGCGATGGGTAAGGGGCGATGGGTAAGGGGCGATGGGTAAGGGGCGATGGGTAAGGGGCGATGGGTAAGGGGCGATGGGTAAGGGGCGATGGGTAAGGGGCGATGGGTAAGGGGCGATGGGTAAGGGGCGATGGGTAAGGGGAGATGGGTAAGGGGCGATGAGTAAGGGGTAATGGGTAAGGGGTGATGGGTAAGGGGTGATGGGTAAGGGGTGATGGGTAAGGGGTGATGGGTAAGGGGTGATGGGTAAGGAGTGATGGGTAAGGGGTGATGGGTAAGGGCTGATGGGTAAGGGCTGATGGGTAAGGGCTGATGGGTAAGGGCTGATGGGTAAGGGCTGATGGGTAGGGCTGATGGGTAAGTGGTGATGGGTAAGTGGTGATGGGTAAGTGGTGATGGGTAAGGGGCGATGGGTAAGGGGAGATGTGTAAGGGGAGTTGTGTAAGGGGAGTTGCGTAAGGGGAGTTGCGTAAGGGGAGTTGTGTAAGGGGAGTTGTGTAAGGGGAGTTGTGTAAGGGGCGATGGGTAAGGAGTGATTGGTAAGGGGTGATGGGTAAGGGGTGATGGGTAAGGAGTGATTGGTAAGGGGTGATGGGTAAGGGGTGATGGGTAAGGAGTGATTGGTAAGGGGTGATGGGTAAGGAGTGATTGGTAAGGGGTGATGGGTAAGGGGTGATGGGTAAGGGGTGATGGGTAAGTGGTGATGGGTAAGTGGTGATGGGTAAGTGGTGATGGGTAAGGGGCGATGGGTAAGGGGCGATGGGTAAGGGGGATTTGTTAGGGGGTGATAAAAAAGGGTCAATGAAAAATGGGCCATGGATGAGGGGCGTAGGCCATTCGAGACCAAACAGACGTATTTTACCGAAATAAAATATCTATAACATCATTTTCAGACATTCTGACTGGTCAACTGTCCTGGTCATTAGTTCCACAAGTGAAGTGCGCGTTATATCGCTGGAGATGGCGGTGTTCCGCATCGAAAAAGAGTCTGTCAACCACCTGCTTCGAATATCCCCTTATGGGGATCGCATGCGATATATACATTATTACTACCCCTTCAGAGAAGTGATTAAATGCACAGTAAAATATGGAACACGACTGACGGAGGAAAGAAATCTAAAAGCAAGTTATGAAAGGAAAACGAAATGCAACTGCAATAAAAGACATTTATCGTGGTATATTGGCCATCACGATGATTCACGAAACGTCGGCCATCGGTACATTTTGTCACCTCCTCATCAGTATTCTTACAGTAGAAGCCGACATGGTTCAGGAGGTTACAGTACAGGAAAGTGGCAGGTAATATTGTTTGCATGTGCTTTCCATTTTACCACTCTCTCAATAAAATCGTTTATCACAGTAGTAATATTTCATACTGTTATGTCTGTACCAAATTGAAAATCAATAGTATTGTTCTTTACTATGTTGGCGAAGCATCATTAACTTTCAAAAGGCGTGCCAATGTCAACAAAAAATTCCATTTCGTCTCAATGACTTTAGTTATTGCACTGAGTAGCAGTTGAGACTGCAAAATAACTGTTAAGTGGGAACTAATTTTTAAACAAACAAGTCAGCAAACAAATGTATAAATCAACAAAATAATGTGTACAGTTTTTTAATTACCCCCTCCAAGGCGATTCCGAGTGCAGGTGCATAAAATTCCTAACGAAAGCAAAAAATAAGGACTAAAGACATCAGAGTAATATTCTTACGAAATTATGCAAATGTCTCTCTTCTTCGCATGCAACGGTTAGGAATGGTCAAGCCGAAATAGCAGGACAGATTGATTGGCTGAGGTTTATGAGAACGCCAACTGCTATGGTAACTGATTGGTAATTCCCGTAAGTGTAGTGCATGTTTTTGCTCTGGCGGTGGCGGTGGTCTTCCCCCGGCTGAATGGCGAGAACTGGCGCCGACGTACCGTCGGATAGCGGTGTTTTGTTCGACCAGGTATCTCCCACCAGCAGTGCACCGCCCCAGCCGGGACAAGCTCTTAAGTTCCCGAGCTGCTGTCGGCTAAACGGTTTAACCGCTAGCGCTGTTCACAGACGCACGGACAGAGACACAGACAGACGGACGGACAAACAGGCGTTTTTACGTCAATCAATTTCTAGGACCCACGAAACAGGGACTCTGGCTACACCACGTTATAGAGACTTTTTTTACTAACTGTAGAAACAGGATTTGTTCAAAGATATCGTAGGCTCCCGCGGCCAGAGTCATGATCTGGGCTGTCCAGGTGACACCGCGTCGAAGGCCGAGGCGCCAACATCCTGGCGCTGTACAGCCCTGAAGAGGATCGCGATATGTCGGTCAAAACGTCGACACCTCAGCCTACCCCGGGATACGCCAGTCACATTTTCGTTATCAGGGCCTTATTATCAGAGTTTTCTTCCCGAAAATTCGCCGTTTTTTGTGCGCATGTCGACGGTACGTCGGCGCCAGTTCTCGCCATTCAGCCGGGGGAAGACCACCGCCACCTCCAGAGCAAAAACATGCACTACACTTACGGGAATTACCAATCAGTGACCGTAGCAGTTGGCGTTCTCATAAACCTCAGCCAATCAATCTGTCCTGCTATTTCGGCTTGACCATCCCTAACCGTAGCATGCGAAGAAAAGACACATTTGCATAATTTCGTAACATTAATAACTGTCTCTATACTCCGTAGCGAGAAAGTGAAAAATCCTACCACCGCGGAGACTCGAACTCCAGTGCCTCCAGGCCACAGCGTCTCGCTGCTGCCTCGGCGCTATTGTCCGATTTTCTTTAGAATGGGATGATTTGACAGCTAGTGCTGGCAACATAACTGACGATTCTGTGGTAGTTGTGTCCTTCAACTTATTAGACTCTCCTTTCTCCATTCGTTCGTTTGCAGTTGGCTAACTTGTAAATAGTTCCCTGGCTGTGATGTGCTCGTCCGACGAAAATATAGTGCGCCACGAGAAATAATTGAAATTAGGAAGTGCAGAGCTTTGTGCTCTTCTGTAAAAATTCTTTCTTTTTATAAAAATTACATTGAATTTAGTTTTTATGTGATAAGTATTATGTTTGTTTTAAAACCGAGTCTTGAATGTGAGATGCGTACTCGTGACGGTGCACATGTTTACTTCTCTGAAGTACTCGTGATGTTCACTTGTTTCGCGAACTGTCACTTTATCCCATTCTTAAGAAAATCGTTCTATACCGCAGCCGATGTCTTACGCCGGGGCGGTGAGTGCACGCCTAAAGTTAGAAGCCCCGCTCCGACCGCATATTTATACTCGTCAGCTCATTACTCCGTGCTAGAGAGCGGGCCCTCCTCGCCGTTGGGTTTTGGCGAATTAGCGCTTTGGCTACGCCTCCCGTGTACTTAGGAAATACCGCTCGTTACGATTTATTGCGCCCCCCCAAAACGAACACGATATTTGCTGTGTTCAATGGTTGTCCGGTATGTGCTTGCGAAAAATTGGGCATGCACGTCATCTTTATTAGTTAACACAGCATTCAAATTGAACATGCACATTGGCTGCTGTATGTGAAGAAGATTTACTGATTGTGCTTGAACGATTTAATTTCAACCCCAAATCTATTCCATTAGAAGAGATAGGATATAAAATAAAGTTCACGATCCAATTCACAATTCGGCGAGATTTGGAAACAGAAGATATCTTAAAGCAAGTGATGGCCTGATATCACAAAATACAAATTGTACATTCAAATCTATTCTTCAGTGATATTAAGTAGCAAGTGCTGTTGACTTACCTCACCAAGTATAGAAACATATCCCTACGTTGAAAACTGCGAGTTAAAATAATACAAAACCAAAATGAGATCTATAATGATTTTATACGTCAGACGAAACCCTTAAATAGCGAAAAAAGGTTGTGTTAGAAATGTAGGGAAATAATACAGTTTATAGATTGGAGAATTTATGCATCCTAGAAAGGAATATACTAAATCTGGTTCGTTTAGAGAACCCTCAAATTTTTTGTTTACCAGCATTACAAACGACCTGTTCTGTTGCAAGAAATCGTTCATAAAATTGCATTTTACGGTACCCATGATGACGTAGTACGGCACAAATTATTGCGTCATCACACATTCAGCCAATCGCAGCGAATTAATCTCGGGAAGTAGCGGTGAACGCAGCAGCCGACTTCAATTTTCTCGCACAGATGCCAAATATCAGATACGTAACAAGAGAATTGTTTCGCAAAATGAAATTTGAGTCTCTTATAAATTTCTAATACTGTTATATAAAAAATAGCGTATGATACCCTATTATAATGTTACTTTATTGCATTCTCACACGTGTGAAAACTGTCTCCTAATGTCGCACGTTTTCAAATCATATATTCATGCAATAAAGCTTAACATTATAAACTAACTGCTTAAAATACTATTACTACACTTAAGGAGATAATTTCTATTATTTTTTGACACCAGGACCGCATAAAAAACGAGTTTTTATGTCGAAAAATCGCTGGATTTTGGCGTAGCATTACAATACTTTCTCTTGGCTACGTAAGTACGTAGTGGGCGAAAACGTTGAAATTAAGATAGAGGGAGAAAAGCAGGCAGTGGCAAGATGAGAGGACAAGATTGGAACGGAATGAGAGGACAAGAGGAGATGAAGAAGGTGGGTGTCATTTTCGCCATTGACATCGGCAATAGGTTACGACAGTCAGCAAATGCAGGGACAATGGTGGCAAGTCGACAGCAGAGATAGTTGAGGCGGTATGGGCGTCAACGTTGGCAGCGGCGGAGGCAGCATATACATATGTATTAATGGACATTGCCTGTGACTGCAAAGCTGTCGGCGCCACGGGAAAAGGCGGCAATGACAACGCTGTGCTGGTGCCTGTGAATACGGCGGTGTCAGTAGGACTTTAGAGTGTTGTCGAGTCTGCGGTGGAGTGCCTACGGTAGAAGATAGACAACGGATAGGCAACGGATGTGACAGAGACGACGAGATGCAGGCGGCGGTAGCGATGTCCGTGACAGTAACAAGGGTACGAATGGTAGTCGATGTGGCTACAGGTATAGGCGGAGGCGGCAACACTTGCGGAAGCGGTGGCAATGAACAAGGTGGCGGTGGTAAAAATGTTGACAGTGATGGAGAACATAATTGAAGTGATGGTGGCAAGAACAGTGCTAGTGGTAATAATATCGGGGTTTTCCTCAACCAGGTATCTGCTATCAGCAGGGCACCGACACAGCCGGGAAAAGCTCTAAGCTCCTTAGCGGTCACCCAGAATGTGTGGTTATGATTGTGATATTGCCGATTCTGGAGATAATGGCGGTGGTGATCGTAATAATAGTGATGGCAAAGGTTGTGATGATGGCGTTAGCGGTGGCGAGGTGGTTGATGATGATAATGATGATGGTGATCATAATGATGATTGCAGTGATAATGTTGATTACTTTTGTTATGGTGGCTGGGTGTTGTTATGGCGGCGGTAGGCGCGAGGGCGACAATATCGATTTTGATAATGGTGATAGTGAGGACAACGGTGATGGTGGTGATTGTGACGGTGACGGAGGTGGGAGTGGAGGGAGAGTTTCAGCATAAGCGACGTCGCAGCTGTAGGGGCGTGGGTGCACTGAACTGATAAGCGTCAAGGGTATTTAAGTAAGAGGAAGAAAAGGTCTTGCGCGGTCCGTGGCCTGTTTGTCAGGGTACATCATCGTACGGTGCGCTAAGTAGCTGGTGTCAGAAATCCTGTCACTCGCGCCGTCGAGAATCGAACCTCAGGACCTCCTAGTCAGAGCCGCGACGGGGATATTATTTGGTGCGCTCAGCCCTCTCAGCCGCCAATGCTGATGATAACGGTCGTAATGATGGCATTGGCGGTGGCGGGGTGGTGGACGTGATAAATGTAGCGATGAAGACAGTGATACTAAATTGTGATGGCGAAGACGTTGGTGGGGACGTGGGTGGGAACAGTGGCGGATTCGTTGGCGTCGCAGGGACGTGAGCGAGGGCGGGGGTCGCAGGGCGTCACGGCGAGGGCGTGAGTGAGAGTAGTGGTGCAGGTGGAGGCGGCGGGGGCGGCGACGTGGGCGAGAGAAGCGGTGATGGCGTCGGCGCTGCTGACGCCACTGGTGGGGACGAGGGCGAGGGTGTTGTCGTTGGCGGGGGGGGGCGAGATAAGTGACGAAGTGATGACGGAGGAGGAGATGGTGGCGGCGGGGGGTGGTGACGTGGGCGAGGGAAGAGGTGGACGCGTTGGCAGTGGTGATGATAATGTCGGTTTCTGTGGACGGGGGCGGGGGCGGAGGCGAGAGAAGCGACGATGCGTGGGCGGCGGCGGTGGCTGGGCGTGGGCGAGCGTGGCGGCGGGTAGTCGCCCTCCCCGCCTAAGCGGCGTCGCAGCCGCGGGCGCTGTCGGGGGCGGGGGGGGCGGGGGCGGGGGCGGGGCGCACCGGCTGACCTTCGGGCGCCGCCGGCGGGGACTGACCCGCGCACGGCGCGCGCGTGTCATTTGTTGCGTGCGCGGGCATCGCCCCCAGCCCCGCTCCCCGCCCCCGCCCCGCACCTCGCGCCGACGCCGTAACGGGACGCGGCCGCGTTACATAATGGAAGGCGCGCGCGCGCGCCAGACCCCATATCACAACGGCGCTGCTCGCCTCCGCGCTGGCCACGGCGCCTTCGGCCACGCGAACACAAGAAACGCAGACCGAGAGCTGACGCGGAACGCGGCAAAACAGTGAAGGTGGTTCAGGGTGTCACCTGCTGTCACTGGAGTGCCAGGGACCAGGGCGTCCTACGATTCAACTTCCGATGGTGGCACGATTTGTGACACTAGCTAGATCGAGCCTGGAGGAGAATTCGAGAGGCTGCGTGCTCTGATCGATAGTTTTCCGTGGTTGCTACGGGCAACATCAGGCGAATGCCGGAGAAGTACCCTAACAAACGGGCCACGGACCGCGCGCGATCTTTCCTTCCTCTTCCTTGTCCTATCCTCTCCTCTTACACTAGCATGCACCACACTCCACACATGGCGGGAGACCGGTGGGGAGCTTAGAGCTCTTCCCGGCTGTGATGGTTAAGATCAACACCAGGCGAATGCCGGAGCAGTACCCTAACAAACGGGCAACTGTCCGCGCGAGATCTTTTTCCTCTTCATTGTCACATTCTCACCCCTCACACGCACTTACACTTACATTCACTACTCTACTGCACATTGCGGGAGACCGGTCTTGAGTTCACAACTTGTCCAGGCTGGGGCGGTGCCAGGCTGGGGAGAGATACCTACTAGGGAAGAACCTCGCAGGCCGACAGATAGATCGACGCCGGATCACCAATGGATGTTGACCGCCATCTCGCGCGATAAAACATGAACGTCTTTTACGGGAGTAATGCTCTTAACACTTGACGCGCCCGGCATCACTAACCTAACAATTAATTAATCAATATAGTTAGCAACCTCAAAGTACCAATACATACCTCTGAAAGTACCAATACAACCAATACATATACAACTACAGCCACTTTCGGGCAATTTTCTCTTCAAGGTATTCCCCTAACGGAGCACTGGGACAACAGGTACAGGCCTAATGAATAATAATACAGGACTTTGGGCTTCCGATTGAACTCTCGTAATTTGTGTTAGTACAATCCATGTAAGTGTTGGCGAGCCTAAGAGAGGGGTAAGAATAGAAAATGGAGTTAAAGGAAAGTTTGCGCCCGTCTGTTAGGGTACATCTTTGGCATTCGCCTGGTGTTGATCGGAGAAACCACGGAAATCTACCGATCAGAGCAGCCGGCCGACAGAAATCTCCTCCGCGCAATAATTGAGTTCTACTTAACTGTAGACCTAGCAACGTCCGACGGAGTATTGTTAAAGTGTGAAAGCGTCACGAAATGACGGTCTAAAGCAGTGAATGGTTGCGAATACGTCCAACATAATTCCCTCTCGACTGTTTTCCGCTTAGGCTCATTTCCGCTTAAGCAGATTGATCGTAAATCATTACTTACCCTCGGCCCACATTTCACGGGTATCAGCGCGCACCGCGGTCGCTTCGTTACACGGAATGAAAGAGCACGTATGTGCGGAATATATAACACCCTCCGCTTCGCAATACTTCACGCTCTGGTTCCGATGTTCGAGGAATCCACCAATGTATTCCCCTAATCACTAATGCATGTCAAATTAGAATCGAGACTCCACATACTGATTTTATACAGCATGTGTCCTAATAATACCTCCAAAAAGCTCTGTGGATTTCGTCTTCTTCCTTGCAAGGTTTTGGTGTGGGAGTGGAGGAGGATGCGTTTTAGGTACGTATTGAAACAACGTATAAGCTTTCCCGGCGGCACAACAAACCAGATAATGAGTTCACTTCTGATGGACTCGGAGAACTTGTTATATGAAAGAACAACATGTTTGTTTTAAATATGTTAAATTTCGAAAATTTAAATGAGGATAAGTGTACATTAATTAATTAAGATCAATTGTATTTTTCATTTGACCACAAAATGGGGGGCGCAAAAGCTTTTGAAACATCGTGTTTGAAAACTGAAATACTTAGATGTAAAATTTATATTGTATTGAATGAAACTAAACAATTATGCAATTCTCAGCCTAAAAACTTTGAAAAGGGCTGGTTCATAAGAGGTGTAGGATTGTCCTGATTCGCCGAGGTCATAACTTTGAGTACTGAACACAGAAAGACTAAACACATGGAATAAGGCGCACTCACGTTAGAGTTGCAGGGGAGTCCGATAAAAAACAGGCTATTGCCGTGTCAGTACTCTAACAGGCACGGACAGCGCGCCATGTTCTCTCCTCTTCTCTCTTTGCCTATTCTCTCCCTCTCCCTCCATCTTCCTCCCTCTCCCTCCCTCTTTCTCCCTCTCCCTCCATCTTCCTCATTCTCCCTCCCTCTTTCTCCCTCTCCCTCTCCCTCCCTCTTTCTCCCTCTCCTCTCTCTCCCTCTCCCCCTGTCTCGTTCCATCCCTCTCCCGCTCTCTTGCTCTCTTGCTGTCTCCCTCTCCCCTGGCTTGCTCTCTCCGTCTCCCCCTCTCCACTCCCTCCCTAAATACAACAAAGCTACACCACATCTACAGCTTTAAACTCGAATGATACTTTTATTGCTGGCTAAAATCATCGACTGTGCTCGGTGTCCAACGTATTAAAGGACATGGCTCAAGAAAACAAAATTTATCAACAGGGAATTCTTCATTATAATTATGAAACTTGCATCTTCTATATTGTAGTTCTGAATTCTGATTCAATTTATCAACTTTTTACGTATCAACAGCACACTATGAAACATTCATTTACATTCATGTACATTTTTTCACAACACTTTTCCAAATTACATTAAGCGATGAAAATCGATAAAAAAATTTAAGTCCAAGGTAAAACCTTGTGTGCGGCATAACTGTTTCTATTCAATTAAAGACTATACAGAGCACCAAAAAGGAATTTAATATTAATTTTAACAATGATATTTAATGTATTATTTTACAATTTGAACTGTAAAAATTTAAAAACCTGTAAAGAGTATTGTACTTCAGCTTCTGTGCCGATGACCCCATCACAATCAGGTTTTTCATCTAGTTCCCAAAATTCCTTGAGCCAATGCTGAGACGGCCCCTTTTTTTACTTCTGGACACAAATGTAACTTCACTATCACTGCTCGTCGCCTAGAGTTCTGTGGGAAATATTCAAATCAACGTTCTCCATGTTGTCGCGTCAGAAGTATATTCATTCACGAAGGAAATGATGAGGGAAAAGAACGAACCCAAATATGTAGGGTTTACCTTTCAAAATAGCTTTTATTACCCGGGAGCGAGTATTTCGTTAACAATTCTGGCCAAAAACGTTTATTTCGCTCTATATTCAGAATTCAATTATTATATAGCTTAGGGTAGGGATTCCAGAATTAAGAAAACGTGCACAGAACGCACTTCTTCCCGTAGCACGTCACACACGTAAAATAAACTTTTCTATACGGCCGCGTACACATCCCTTACCGACGTTCGACCACGCCAAGGACATTCCAGAAGAAGTCATCGTCTCCGAGTTTCGTTTCTACCCGCGCGTTGCAATCTCCCGATGCGCCGCCCGCCGCCCGCCTTGTGCCTTGAAGTCGGCCGCCCTTCTTCTGTAGCAGGACTTCCATCGGCGCCTCCCATTACATTACTCCCCATTAGATTCAGTTCCTGATTGATAATGAAGGCTCGTTGGTTAGCGGGTGACCCGTTCGCCGAAGACAAAACGAGACAAAGTCTCAGCGAGGCCTCACGAGCATAGCCAAGTGATTAGCGGAAACTGGTTCTGGAACGTTCTGCTGCATTAAGGGCCGGAAAGCGAGGCAGATCGCGGTTATTCCCTCAGAATGTCGGGGGTTGATGTGCCGCGAAATACTCGTTATGGAATGCGCTGGAAAAACACTCACATCGTATTAATATCCACGAGAAATTTGCAATTAAGGAGGCTGTGGAAGTTAAAAATACGGAATTTGTCTGGAATAATCACAATATCCATCCATGCACCACTATCAAACACAGAACATTCGATTGACACAATAATATTAGTTTCAAAGCTAAGGAATCCAACATATCAAACAAAACGGAAGCTGTTGTTGTTAACATTGTTATTGACATTGTTATTGTCATTGTTATTGTCATTGTTATTGATATGGTTATTTTATGATTATGATTATTATTATTAACAATAACTCCTAAATTCATACGAAAGATGAAATGTAAAATCTATTTCACCTTGCAGTTTCTTAATGATGTACCTCTACGGTATTTGTCGAAAATTCACGTTTGTCTGATTGTCTTTACTATTAGTAATAATGCTTTATTTTGTATTAAAATTCTTCAAAATGATTATGGTATTTTTAATAATTATTAAAAAGCTGCACACTTACGATTACAAAACAAAGATCTGTAGAAAAGTGACAACGGAAAAACACAACTTATGCACTATAAGAAAAGTTGAATACCCCCATGGCGTTGTTTCATGTCACTGAGTACTCATTCTCCGAAACTTATGACACAAACGAGAGAAACACACACGGTTTGATTTAGAAAATAAAACACTATTTAAGTTATGCAGAACCAAAAGTATAGTTTACACGCCTGCCATGAATAAATTGATAGAGTATCAAATAAAAAAACATTAAAGTCGCATTTAAACTAAAAAAAATAAATTTAATTTAGGCTTTACAGCAAAGCATTCTTCAAAGTCCGCATATCTGATTCTGGAAATTTCTTCTTTCTGGAAACACCGGCCACACGCTAGAGAAGCACACACGGTTGGCGCACGCGCTTTGAAGTTTGCATTCCTCGGGCGGCGGCAGATTATGCAACGACACCCGCAGATTATGCCCAGAGCCTCGGACTGGCTGCCGCGCCGGCTTATCCGAACGCGGATCTGCGCGCTCGCGCCTGTTGTATATTCATTGGCCGCCCAGCCGTACCACTTCTCATGTACGCGTTTAATATCAAGTCTACGTACTCTCAAAAGGCCCGTTCTTTCTCCGGCGGCTACGTTACCGGGCTGTGTGATGTTTATGAGGCTGGAATGCGGTCTAGATAGTTTCTAGACTGAGATACCAACAGTCGTTCGAGAGACGTCTGTATTTTTTTTGTTCTAAGCAGCGTAGTTCGTTTTTCATTCGGTTGCCTGAATTCACGCCGAACGGGGGAGATATATTTCATGTCGTAATGCTCTTAGTAGTGGCGATTGTGTATTGCGTACAGCACTATTATGGCTCTCACATTTCTTGTTAGAACATTAGTTTCAGATGTCGACTTCTGTGGCTGGTGTTTCCGGCGTTAATCTACACAGGCGGTTGTCTCATCAATACCAAATATTTAATTCATTGGCCATTTCTTGGACTATGTATCTCCTATTCCTAGAAGATAAACTGTCACTAATACTACATACGACTTTCCAGGACCTATAACACATTTAGCAAATTATTAACTGTTTTAATATGGGTGTAGTTTGAATGGTTTGTGTTTTACATGGCATAGACAATGAAATCTATGGTTGTGTGCGATTTATCATAAATATATTACTGATCCATAAGATGTACATTACGATCCCTCAGACATAAAGTGGTATACCATGCAAGTTAAATATTATGCAGGTTATATGATTAATATCAATTGATTCATTATTTTTTAATTAATATCCGATGCATGCATTCCCTACCAAATTGTCTTACGATAATAAGACAGAAATGATTGTAATGAATTTGATTATAATTGGCGCAAAAACTGTGAGAAAGCCTCGTTCATAACAAACGGGAAATAAAACAATTTTAAAATTTCGAAGTGGGATCAAACATTCTTCAAGAACAAATACTGTCAAAGTGGAAGTAAATTCTAATTTTTTTAACGATTTTTTAATGGACTTTTATTTATCACGCTCGGAATCTAACGTTTCTCCTTTGGAAATTCATTTCTTTAACTTTTATACAATTTTAAAAATCACGTTCCAATGTCACTCCGGAACCTGGGCAACCCGAATTGGACCTCAAAATAAATTGCAATATAATTGAAGGAACATTTTAAATATTTAAGAATTATTATGCACACTTTTAACAATATACTACAATAATTTACTGCAATGTCGTGTTAAAATATTTTCAGTTCTTGACGTAAGGCAAGGGCATATATATTTCAAAGGTTTTTTTGTTTACAGGCCTTTTCGCAGCGACACAGATCATCACAACCTATTTTTGAAGAAGTTCAATTTTCACTACGATACTCCGACTGGACCTGTTCTCTACATCTACAGATACTAAAATACGATTGCAACGATTTTATGAAGAGACCTCGTGAAACACCAGAGTCTTCACAAAGCGATTACGCATGGCATGATTTCGAATTTCTTGTTAGCATCTATTGATTGATTTATTCATTCACAGATTCACTGATTGATTAGTTATTTTGGACGCTAGAACTACTAGGCTCATTAATCACGTAATTTTAGGGCATATTTTATCGGGGGAAGTGATCTTGCCTCCTTGGATGGCGACATCCGGCACCGACCTGGCGCCGGCTACCGAGGGTTTCCTCAACCAGGTATCTTCCAGCAGCGCCCCCCCACAGCCGGGAGAAGCTCTAAGCGCCCGTCCGTTCTCTCGACAAGTGCGGTAGTGTAGTGTATGTGACTGTGTGTGTGTAAGTAAGAGGTGATGTTAGGAAAAGAAAGACGTAAAAAAATATGGCGCACGGTCCGTGGCCCGTTTGTTAGGGTACTGCTTCGTCGTTTGCTAAGTGTTAGTCGGAGAAACCACGGAAAAATACCTATCAGAGCAGCTGATTACTAGAATTCTCCTCCAGACAGTGGCTGAAATCGACATAGTTTTGTAGCTAGTGACGAAAAATCCTTCCACCGTGGGACGTGGAACCCTAGGATCTCCCAGTCAGAGACACTCAGTTGATGCCCTGAGCCACCTCTCCCAGTAACTTCGCTCGTAACCTAGCTGTGTAGATAGTGTGGAAAATGCGGCCACCGTGGGGAGTGTAACCCTAGGACCTCCCGGTCAGAGGCACTGCAGTGACATCAGTTGATGCCCTGAGCCACCTCTCCCAGTAACTTCGCTCGTAACCTAGCTGTGTAGGTAGTGTGGAAAATGCTGCCACCGTGGGGAGTGGAACCCTAGGAACTCCCGGTAAGAGGCGCTGCAGTGACAGCCGTTGATACCCTGAGCTACGTTTCCCGATTTGTTAGGATGTAATAAGCTTGAAATGGTAAAAAATGGTAAATTGTCACCAACAGTTCAGGAAGGTTCTAATAAAAAATCCTAAATAATGAAACAATAACTCCTTACCTAAACAAGGATGGAGAAAAGGGGTGACATTGAGGTCAGTCGTTGCCTTCCTCCATAATATAGGACTATTGAGATAACGCAAGTTAAATCAAGTTTTGTTTAAGACGGAGCCTGAATATTTGATTAGACGACTCATTTTATTTTAGCGCGTTCTAAGGATAAACGTTTTGGACATGTGGTTTAATCAAATCTCTGAAAATATCTTTTGACAAATACAGTTTAATCAGCAATGTAATATCTCTTTCCAACCCGTAAATAACACGTAAACGAAGATGTTTTTTTTTAAATTTTGAATGAAGCAAGTTTTTAATATAATCACATAATTAACTATTGAAAGTTTTATTCATGAGATTAAAGAAAATCCACCATATTCAAGAAGGGGAAAATGATCACAAGTTGAGGAAGGAAGGATGCACTCAGCCCCGAGTCAACTGTAACAGGTAGTTATTTTTTTGTAACAAACTGTTCATGAAAGCTTTTGTTACTGTTTTGTACATCTTTGCCGGAATGAAACTTTAAACATTTAATTTCAATAATACTAATACAATAATCATTCGGTAACATTCCTCCCTGAGTAAATTATTCAACATAAAAGGAAATGTGCAATTAACCGAACAGAGCTCACTCTACTGAGTGTAACTCAATATTTTTTTTTGGTAAAAATAAATACAACCATAGAAAACACGTAGGCTTCTTACACATGTTATACGATGTTTTTCGCACCTTCAACAAGGTAAAATCTAATCTCAGAACTTACATCGTTGGGCAAAATGCAAATCAACGCAGCGAGGCGAGAGGGGCTGCATAAGGAAGAAAGCAAACCGGAAAAGAAACAAGAATGCAAATGAGAAGCGGTGTACCCCAAGGACTATCGATTCGAATTTAAAATCAGAATAGGACGTATAATAATTTGCATTAACGGGTTCGACACAGCAATAATTACCGATGTGACAAATTAATTAACTGTAATAGCATTTCGGTTTCCCTACCTAGGCACGAGCGACGGGGTTCGTTAATCTTAATCATGCCATCTGTCGAACGTATCGATTTAAAGCACCGAATGGGATTTAAGGGGAAGGGGTTGTTCGTTATTAATATTGAGGACTTGGCTACGTCGAAGGGGCTTAGACCGCCGTATTTTAGCTTCAGTTTCAATCCGCATTAGCCTAAGTAAGAACCCCACTCTATAAAACAAGCGAGCAGCGCCGCGCGATGCGATCGAAACAGAAAGAAGCCGCAAATATATTTGCGTGCCGTGCCGACGAGGGTTCTGAGATTTTTTCGCCGCGATTGGAGCTGTAGAAAAAAGCACGGAGTAAACACGGTGTTTCGCAAGCGGTGTTGCCAGATGCAATATATTTTTCTATTGGTGTATCGATATTCAATACGAGCTAAATTACGTGGGTGAAAAATAATACGCAACTTTCTTTGAAGGCTAAATTTGAATTAGGCTGAAGAGAAACGGAACAACGTCATTTCTTTCAGCAGGAAGGAAATATTAGATAATACTCACACATGTTATTGTATACTGTCCAATTATTATGTGTGATTGCACTAGTTATAGGCTAAACACTGTTATGACGTGATTACTGTCTTCATAGTTCAATTCACCTATGACATAAGCCTTAAAGAACAACTTTCCCAACAAGAAATAGAAGCATTTTTGACTTGTTCTCCTTCTCATGCTAATTCAATTATTTTGCTTTATAAGTTTACTTTATTATTTGCGTCTATTTTATGGTCCTTTTACAGCCAAAGCAATTGCCGCCGGATATCTAAAAATCTTTCTTTCATCCACTAATTTGGCTGCTTCTCTTTCGCAGCACTAATGACCTTCTGATAAGAGGCAAGCCTGTCACCACAATGTAGTTTAATGGGAAACAGAGATCTCAAACCACGAACAATTTTAACAATTCCCTCTCACATATCGTTTTGGTGGGTATGTCAAATAAAGTTACTTGACCTTTACATAGTTTTTTACTTTTAAAGTATCTCTAGAGTTTTCATTGGGATTTTAAATATTTTAATAGTATATAGCTTATATTTGAAAAAGATTTTTTTAAATTAAAATGAGCAGTTTAATAATAATATTTTTATTTGGCTACAATTGGCTGATTGCCAGGTGGTAACCATAACCCTACAGTTTTACAATATATGAGCATTTACAATTCAGAAACAATTTACCATATAAAAAACAATTTACAATACACTCCTTTCGAGTATATACACTCAATATATAAACATACACAGACCTGTATACATATATACACCCATACACACACATATATACATATATATATATACACTTAAAAAACTTAAAATTGTATTTTTATTTAGTTATACAAAGAAGAATCAAAATTAAGTGTTGTACTTGTATAAACACATTGAAATTGAGACGTAGTACACGTCAAATAAATCTACAGAGTAAATGGAATTAAGTTAAACGTCGCCTGTCGAAAATCTATTTTTTTTTCTAAATTCTACATTTGAAAACAACAGTGCGCATTTCCGCACCTAGAACCCCCAGGTTCATATTTTTGATTTGGCAACACTGCGAAGAAGCCGCCTGTTCGGCGTGCAACAAGGTGCATCTGTTCCATTGAGCATTCCTTCTTTCGTAATTGAAATCAGATAACTTGCTTAAAGGCCTTCGAAAGCAGACGAGAAATGGATTTGTTTTCGCTCAGATACGTTATTTTATTCACTTCGCCAGCCATTTGTTTGCTTTCAAAAGACGTATCAGCAGCAAACAGTGGAGGACATATACATACAATAACGAACGAAACAAAACAGATAAGGAAATCAGAATTCTGAGCATGTTCCTACAAAGGGATAAAGCAAAAGCTTATTTTTGGATATTTTTTCTTGAACAGATTTGCATTGAAAGTACATAAAATACACCGAGGTACTTATAGCATTGAATTTTATTTCAATGTTATATCTGGGTATACTTTAGGAGTCCTTCAATTAAAATACTTGCATAGAAAAGTTTTATGCTATCTTTGGTAAAGTGAATGTCCGTTAATTTTTAATGGCCAATTATATATTATTTCTAACAAAATATTTCTAATTCAAAGAAATTTTGATTCTGATCTGTGTATTACAAATTTAAATCATCAATTTGAAGAAAACTAAAATAAAATTGATGCAAGAAGAGAATTCAGAAAAATATCATAAATCAGGTGTCAAACATTTTTCAATGACAATTGTACTGAATGTTGTAAAATGAAAATAAGTGAGCCCAGGAAATGTAAAATGAAAAAAAGTAAGCTGTGTCATTTCACAGATTGAAATCCAGATTTTAGGACTTATTTACCATCAAAATGGAGATACAAATCATTTCATAGTTTCTAAATTACATTGTATTTCACTAAAAAGAAAAATATCGCATGTTTAAAATACACTTTAAGAACGTGATTTTTATTTACATTTCACTAAAAAGTATGAAACGTTTGGAAGTTCAAACATATGTACTGCTGAACTTTTCACAAGTAAATAAAATGTTACCTGTTAGCATTGTTCTTAATTTCATATTGTACAATAATTTCCTACCATTTTCTCTTCGTGGACCTTCGTACTGACACCGACTGTTTATTGCAAGGAATATTACACATTAGACGGAATGAAAATACCGTGTGGCGGGAAAGAAGCTTGTTTTGTGCAATGCCAGGTGGTAAGTGTGTAGTTTATTCCGTGTTTAAAACATTTTCGTTCATTTGTTTAAGGATTAGCAACAAAAAGGAAATGAATTCTGAAAAGAAATGGATATAACAGTTGGAAATATGAACGAATGAGGAGAGTGTTTTTGCTATAAGGGACGGGAGTAAATAAGGTGTATGGAGGGAATGACGAGAATATTTAGAATAAAATTCACCAACACGCAAGAGAATTTGTCATTCAATTTACAAGTTTGCAATCCAATCCACGATTGGATTGCCATACTAAACGATTAAGAACACGACGGATTGAAGAATAATTTCAATATATCTGACTGCCTAGTACAGTCCAAATTAATCCACAAAATGATTAGTGGTAGAATTTCCAGAAATGTCACGTGTGTTAATACAAACGAAATAGCATCAACACAGACACACTGAGTAAATTTGTATGGAATGTTGGAAGATGACCCAGACAGGCGACTACAATTTTTTAAGCTTGTATGCTTGATGAACATCGACATGACCCTAAATTGTTTGAAAACATTGTTCGAATAAGACAACTTTTAAGCTGAAACGTCATAATTTATTGGTAGGTAGAAAACAATAGTCTTTTGAAGAAAACGCAAAATGAACCCAATGATGCTTAGAACAGAACGGAAGCAGTTTGAACTATAAATGGAAATAAGCACATAAATTGGTACAATAAAATGGCATCTATCTGGAATTCAGGGCGTGTGTAGATATATTAACTAAAATTCAATAAATATTGGTTATTATTAAAATTGTTATAAATATTTTATTCCCAACCAAATCAATTTCTAAGTGCTAAGTCTTGACATAAAACCATACGAATATTTTTGATGTACAATTAATTTCTTAGCGTAGCGTGTGACCATAGGCCATGACAAACGCTCTCAATCAACAATTTTGCCATTGGGAAGTTCATTACCTAAATTAAACCTTGTTTAACAAGGAAACTATGACGTTTAGACACAATGAAATCGTCATCGAACCGGCTTTGATCGCTCCACGGCAATATCTTCACCCGTGCAGCATCGTGACTAGGTTCTAGGGTTCGAGACCCGACAGTACTGGCTTCTTGACAGTAGCCGCTTAGCTAGATGTAATCCAGCCTCTCTTTGGAGGACACGTCTAGCGAGCGGCGAATCTAATGGTAGGTTTCTGTGGTTTCTCCCATCCACACTAGTGAATTCCGGAGCTGTACCCTAACAAAAGCGGTCAGCGCGCGATCTTTCCTTCCTCTTCCTTGTCCTATCCTCACCCCTTCCACTAGCATGCACCACACTCCACACATGGCTGGAGACCGGTGGGGAGCTTAGAGCTCTTCCCGGCTGTGATGGTTAAGGTCAACACCAGGCGAATGCCGGAGTAGTACCCTAACAAACGGGCCACGGACCGCGCGCGGTCTTTCCTTCCTCTTCCTCGTCCTATCCTCTCCCCTCACACTAGCATGCACCACACTCCACACATGGCGGGAGACCGGTGGGGAGCTTAGAGCTCTTCCCGGCTGTGATGGTTAAGATCAACACCAGGCGAATGCCGGAGTAGTACCCTAACAAACGGGCCACGGACCGCGCGCGATCTTTCCTTCCTCTTCCTTGCCCTATCCTCTCCCCTTACACTAGCATGCACCACACTCCACACATGGCGGGAGACCGGTGGGGAGCTTAGAGCTCTTCCCGGCTGTGATGGTTAAGACCAACACCAGGCGAATGCCGGAGCAGTACAACCTAACAGCAACCTAACAAACGGGCCACGGACCGCGCGCGGTCTTTCCTTCCTCTTCCTTGTCCTATCCTCTCCCCTTACACTAGCATGCACCACACTCCATACATGGCGGGAGACCGGTGGGAAGCTTAGAGCTCTTCCCGGCTGTGATGGTTAAGATCAACACCAGGCGAATGCCGGAGCAGTACCTTAACAAACGGGCCACGGACCGCGCGCGATCTCTCCTTCTTCTTCCTAGTTCTACACTCTCCCCTTACACACACACACACACACACACACACACTTACACTAACACTACTATACTTACATCCACTACCATACATACATAACACAACCATATGCACGTACTACCATACATACATGCACAACAATACCATATGCACGTACTACCATACATACATGCACAACAATACCATATGCACGTACTACCATACATACATGCACAACACTACCATACATGCCGGGAGACCGGTCGGAAGCTCAGAACTTCCCAGGGGCGGTGCACCACTAAGGAGGTACCCTCCCACCACCACGCCAGATACCTCACACCAACCGGGGCGATGCCCCACTGTTGGGAGGTACCTGGGTGGGGAAAACCCCGCTAGCGAGATTGGAAGGTCGGCACCGGATCTCGCCATCCAGCAGGGGAAGAACACCGCCACCTGCCGCGATATAAACACGCGTTCGGAACCACTAACAAATAATCCGATCGATACCAGAGGAATGCCGTAACAGTACTCTAACGCACGGGTAACGGGAAGCGCGCTCCGTCCTCAGCTTTGCCCCCTCCTCTCTCGTTTCACCTCACTAGCTAAATGCACTTACGCCGCATCACGAGTTGTGAGAACACTTCCGATCTTAGAGATTTTCGGTGCTTAGCTGGGTTGCCAGATGTGTTGGAAGTTCATTCCTCCATCATTTATATAGAATTTCGTCAAACAACCTCTCCGATGAAACGCAATTCCTCAACTTTGAAGCAAAAATATTCTCCAAATTAGGGAACAATGACTTGAGCTTTCCCTGACCATTCCATTGGCTATCCCCTTAAATTAAATACTTCGTACTAACCAGTCATCATCCTTTGAGCTGCCTTAAACCCTACACTGCCTTCATTTTTCGCATCTTTTTCTTTCTATAATTATATCGTTCATTTATCTCTTTTTGATACACATAAATAGAGAATGTCTATTTGTTCATTCATAATTATTGAGAAAATAATATTTCTATCTCGACCCCGGATGAAAATAATTCCCGAAAAAAATCTCCAAACATTTCCCTATCCGTTTATATTATCCGTTTTCCCCGTACGCAATAAACATTTTGGGAACCAAATTCATCAATCTGGCAAATCTGGGTGATTAGCTGGGTGGTGGAAGAGAACAGGTGGAGGGAGACTGACAAGTTGACCAATAGTTTGGTACCGGGCCTCCATTGTGAGATACACCATCACTTCTGGTCTATAACATGCAGTACACTTACAGGATAAATAATTTCAGTAGTGGACACGCCCAACCACACATACCAGCTTATAAAGGATAATCATCATTATCCTTTATAAGTCGATCAGATAGGTTCTTAGATACTATATGTGCAGAGAATGGGAACTAAAAAATGCCTAAAAGATACAAAAATAATATTCTGGGTGTAACAAAATATGGTAGGCTTAAAAACGTTGGATCCAGTATATTGTGGATGGCCTGAAAAAGATGAATATGAAAGAAGAAGAAGAAGAAGGGCTGAAAAACAATATTCTTAGCTACAATAGCAATACCATTGCATAAAATATATATACAAAGTACTCATACAGTTTGTTTCGTTTGTAAAATTAGACAATTACTGGTTACCTACAGATTGTTATGAATACGAACTGGCATGTAGGACAACGAATATAGCGATTTATCTCCTGCCCATTTTTCTGATGAACAATTTTCAATAATGAGAGATACTCGTTAGACATTTTTATCTTCAAAATACCACAATATTCACAAATCGGAGAATAGGACTGGAAGTTAAGGCTCTAGTGTTATTGAGCAGGCCTCTACAGAGCAACCTTATTTTAAAGGGTAACGTTATTTCTCGGATTTCCCGTTGTTAACCAATGTAGTGATACTTTTTGGGAGCCACAATAGATGCGAAGTAGACTGCACACCAGATTTGGGTGCCGAGAGATAAACAACAATCGTTAGCCGGTCCGGATGGTCGAGATCGCTAAGGCAGTAGTGCCGTAGCGATCTCGGACCGAAGAATCACATGTTCGAATCCCGCCTCGGGCATGGTTGTATTGTGCTTGTCCTTTCACCCCTTATCATCATGTCGTGTCATCCTTACAGTTACCATACCGTTACACGCAATAGTGGTCGCAAGTGACCTAGAAGTTGATGCGACCTTAAATAACAAGAAAATTGTTAGTTACAAAATCGTATGTCATTCCATTGTTAGATTAATCTAACTTTTGCGAGCTAGCATTGTGTCCACGCCTGGGCCCTGTTTTTATTTATTATCCACAACTAGGGGTAAAGGAGACAACTAACATGTTTGGCCTCGTTTGAGCTTTTTCTTCCGTCACATAGCTAAAGAAATAGAAACAATTTATATTAGAAAGCAGCAGCCTCATTTTTGTCCCGACAGAGAATCGAACCCGGGACCGCCTCACAGAAAACGCAACCCATGAGCTACCCGAGTGTTACCCGGGTCATTATGGTCAATTAATACACTTCAGTTGAAGCTGTTTGGCCGCTCCTTGCACAAGAATTTATAGTTGTGGCAGAAGATCTCTCGACCTTTCGTGGGACGTCCATTACTCCTTCTTCCTGCTGGATCGTACCATGCTGTCTTGCAGGACACTCGTTCCTGAATCTTTCACTAGAGATTTTCAAACCAATTTTTTCGGTAGTGCAATGGTTTGGGTGGCGCATTGGCAATTTTTTCGGTAGTGAATTTTCAAGCCAATTTTTTCGGTAGTGCATTGGTTTTGGTTGTGCATTGACAATTTTTTCGGTAGCGGATTTTCAAGTCAATTTTTCTCGCCAATTTTCATTTCATTGCCATTTCTTACGTTCGTTGGTTCTAATTCCCTCCCCGATGGTTATTTTTCCAATATTCTGTTGAGGTTCAATTCTACTAAAACGTAATATAGACAAAGTCATCATCTCAATAGAATGTCTAGATACGGCAATATTTAATAGTTAACTCTCTATAGTCTCTTATTGTTACTTCTTACGAGTCCCCGGAGCTTCATGTAATAAAAAATTTAAAAATACGCATGCAACCATGCTCTGAAAATTGGCAATATATGCATATAAAATAGCCAATATATACGCTTACAATTAAGAATGTGTTTTAAGCTGAAATATACTTAGCAACAGTTAACATTTATATATAGGTAATTTTATATTGTAAAACAAAATGTGAATAAAAAAATATATTTTCAAACATTACAATAAGCAAATATATATATATATATATATATATATATATATATATATATATATATATATATATATATATATATATAAAGCGAAAAAACCAATAGCGTTGTTACAAGATGCCGAATCAATCAAACCAGTTCACGAAATTTTGCTCACGAAGAAAGTTACAGGAAGTAAATCGATTCAAGCGAAAACAATCGTGTCAGAAGTCTATCGGAAAAATCGTTAGTATCGTAGCATTGGCATGGCTTATACGTCGATTGATTTATAATGGCACGTGACGCACATTAGCTGTTACGGTGTCATCCAATCTGTAGCTTAAACGTCACCATAGTGAACTTCACCACTGTGGTGACGTAGAAGATCGCGAGTGGATGTCACCGTAAACTACATCAAAAACCACTACAAATAAATTGAAGTATAATTCATTTCCTTTTGAAAGAAAAATTTTCGAAAATGTCTGACTTCGACCCACAATAACTTGTAATATATGTACTTAAATATGCAGCATATATTAATAGGCAGTTTAAAAAAACTCAAAAATATGCAATTATTCAAAATAAAAATGGGCTAGAGTTGTTTCATTTTTGGTGATAGTTTTAGATAAAGGTTTGTAAATTTCTTTTCAATATGCGCAATCAGTAAAAATATGTAATTGTATGATGTTACGAGGTTTACTTATTACTTGATATATTACTTGATCCAACTTATATATAACATTGTTAAACATATAACATTGTTAAACATATAACATTGTTAAACACATAACATTGTTAAACACATAACATTGTTAAACACATAACATTGTTAAACACATAACATTGTTAAACATATAACATTGTTAAACATATAAAATTGTTAAACATATAACATTTTTACACCTTTAGTCCAAAGTAGAGTAGGAAAATGTTTCAGTCTAAGGAAAAACTCCCTCAAGTATCTGTAGCAAATAAATTTCGCGAGTTGAATCCAATGACGTCTTCTGTCGGTGAAACTTTCCATTCGCGGAGTGCAGTGTAGGTAAGTCGACAAGATTTGTCCTTCGGGACAGCTGAATGCAGAGGATACATCAGTGCCCGCGGACAGGGAAGTGCTTTCGAATTTATTATTGCATTCTCAGGGGGCCGTGCAAGCACTCGCAGCAGAGCTTCGGAATGCCGGCGAGACGCAACTCAACGCCCTGGGTCAAGAAAGGAGAATATGGCAAAA
Organism: Gryllus longicercus; assembly: GCA_038098605.1. Taxonomy (NCBI): domain Eukaryota; kingdom Metazoa; phylum Arthropoda; class Insecta; order Orthoptera; family Gryllidae; genus Gryllus; species Gryllus longicercus. The sequence goes on from JAZDUA010000447.1 coordinate 764,332, forward strand.
CAAGATGGAGGACGAAGTGCCAGATGCGGAGAATGCCTCACGTTTGTGGAGGTGGAATCGAAAAAAATTCATGGAACTGTTTCAATCTACAATATTTGACCCCATTATTTTTGACAACCATGAAGAAAGTGATACTGTTTCAATCTACAATATTTGACCCCATTATTTTTGACAACCATGAAGAAAGTGATACTGTTTCAATCTACAATATTTGACCCCATTATTTTTGACAACCATGAAGAAAGTGATTTTGAATAGTGTTAGACTTTTCCAAATATTTGTTATTATGTTTAGAGATTGTCTTTGGTTATTATCATCGTCAGGTTTTTGTTTTGCGGCATGTAACATTCTTGTTTGTAATAAAGAGAATGTTGTTAGAGGTAGAGATTAAATTCTAACTTCATAGATTGTTTTACTTACTTTTTTTATTAAATAAAAAAATACAATGATCCCTCTGAGCCTATCGGCCTTGTGTCACTATCTCTCCCACTTCCAAAAAAATGATACTTATATCTCTAATGTGATTAATAAAGAACTACTAGGTCCTTAAAACTGCTGGTCTTTTTTAACCGTGGTAGCCAAAATAAAAAAACATGCAAAACTAGTCTCTAAAGACGATGATACTGTAAATATAACTACACTCCCCGCTCAGAAACTATATTAAACTACTAGATTTACTTTTTATTTGTTTTTGTGATTTTAAAATTTTAGTTGTATGGAGATAATGCTTGCTTGTGGATTGAAAAAGGCATTGTAAGACTTATTGTTTCATTGAAATTATCTCAAAAAACTGAAGATTTCTTTCGTTTTGATGTATTATCAACAATACGGCATTAGAACCACAATAAATATTAACTGAAAAATTAAGTTTCTTGGTACCTTGTAACAGTTTTTTGATACTGTTTATAAATAAATCAAATCATTAAAAATGACATGAAATTGACGAAGACTCTTAAATACTATAATACTGGCAATTATCGCAACTCAAAAGCAAACCTAGATTTAACACACGCTCTACCAAAACGTTTCTTCTATCGGTTACGAAGCATATAGGATTGAAACCCGTACTGTCTGATATAGTCTAAGCTATCCGGGACGAGCCATGTCTCTGTCGCGGTGGTTCGGCCAACATCTTATGGCCTTCCTCAGATCGTACTGCCGAAGAAGTACGCTCTGAGGAAGGCTTCATTTCCCTTCCAAACTTCTCCATTCCGTTATTTTCCTAACGTAAAGTTAGTAATTTTTCCGTATTTTCGTATACACGCTTCACTATCTTCCTACCATCGTTTCATTCTGCAGATGAAGTTGTCCATTCCGTTAATTTCCGTAATGAAAATACCCTAATATTCCTGAACCAGAACTCCGCTTTCTCTATTCCTAATCTCGTAAACCACAGTTTCATTTTCCGTTTCCCTTATTTACCGTAAAGTTCCGATTATTGCCCGGACAGACCTCCCTTTTATTTTATTCTTAACCTCGTTAACTATCGTTTCATTTTTTATTCCTTTATTTTCAGTTCCGTAAAGCCCCGATCTTGAGTGGGTCGTTGGTGCTCGCTCTCCACGGCGCAGCCCCGAGTTCACTTCCCGACCGAGGCAAATTACAACCGTGCGCTTTCGTTAGAAATGTAAGTACTGTGGCGTCATATCTGTCGCCAGTACAAACGTGCCAAATATCAGCCATGTGGACAGCGCTGGCGGAAAAGACGCTGGGCTGCACAAAGGCTGGGGAGCGAGAGAGAGGGGGTGCCGTGTCGTGGGTGGCAACGTGGAAACCCCGGAACCGGCGGAAACGCGTCGGCGCATACTGCGGGTGACGCGGTTCCGTCAGCCTGCCCAGAGGGTATATAAGCGGACCCCGACTTAAGAACTTTCTTCTGTTCTTCTGATTCTTCAGTTTTGGGCGCGTCGGTAGGGCGTCGTGTAGGTTGTGCGCAGCGTTGCATTGTAATGCATAAGCTACCGAGGCGGGGAACCGAAGCCGGCGTGCTACGTCGTGACGGTCGGTGCGGAATACTCGCATGTTTGCTCGCCTAAGGTACTGGTGCATCACACCGGATATGGTAATTAATTATCGGGCCAGCGGTGGTGGTAACCAGGGAAGGTTCCTTCTTGTAACGGTCGAATTTATTTGTAAATATTGTATATAGTATTATGGTGTCGGAATATTTTTATTGTAATAAATACTAAATATTTACAAGCCGTTCACGTCTGTAATTATTTGCCCCGGCAAAGACGCCACAGTACTCATTGCTGCGTGATGATGAGAAAGCCCACCCTGAGGTTAAGAAGACGGCGGAGGGATGACTGCGTGCTAACCCCGTGGCCGAGAGGCTGGGTGGCCGCTGGCCGGCCAAGGCCCGTAGCGGGCCGTGGAGCCCAAGGAAAGTAAAGCCCCGAAAATCCCCGGCACCTGTTCCCGCCTCTGTTCCCAAACGGGTGGGCGCCGGAGGGGCTGTCGCCGGCGCGTCGCGTCGCGTCGCGGTGGGCGGTGGGAGGCGTCGGGGGCGCGACCTGGCGATGGACGCGCGATACGCGGACGCCCTTTCACGCGACGCCGTCGACGCCGACGCCGCCAACGCAGGCGGGGGCCCCGCGGGTCGTGGGACCTGCGAATGGAGGTCGCGGCTTCTCCTCCTCCTCCTCCTCCTCCCACAAACGACGATAGAGAGAGAGACAGAGAGAGAGAGAGAGAGAGAGAGAGAGAGAGAGAGAGAGAGATTTTGCGTGGCGACGTGTAAGGCGGGTCACATGACGAACAGCATGTGAAGTCTAAATACAAGTGGTGCGCAACGTGTCGCTCTTAATTGAGTTCCTTCCGAACTGGCCGCCCCGGCACACGTCCTCCCACATACGGCGAAAGAGAGAAAGAGAGAGATCAACAGAAAGAGAGAGATCAAAAGAGAGAGAGATCAAAAGAAAGAGAGAGAGATCAACAGAAAGGGAGAGATCAAAAGAAAGAGAGAGAGATCAACAGAAAGAGAGACAGAGATGAACAGAAAGAGAGAGGTCAAAAGAAAGAGAGAGAGATCAAAAGAGAGAGAGATCAAAAGAGAGAGAGATCAAAAGAAAGAGAGAGAGATCAAAAGAAAGAGAGAGAGAGAGATCAAAAGAAAGAGAGAGAGAGATCAAAAGAAAGAGAGAGAGAGATCAAAAGAAAGAGAGAGAGATCAAAAGAGAGAGAGATCAAAAGAAAGAGAGAGAGAGATCAAAAGAAAGAGAGAGAGATCAAAAGAAAGAGAGAGAGAGATCAAAAGAAAGAGAGAGAGATCAAAAGAAAGAGAGAGAGATCAAAAGAAAGAGAGAGAGGTCAAAAGAAAGAGAGAGAGATCAAAAGAAAGAGAGAGATCAAAAGAGAGAGAGATCAAAAGAGAGAGAGAGAGAGAGAGAGAGAGAGAGAGAGAGAGAGAGACTGAAACCGAGAACGACATTTTGCGTGGCAACAAATAAAGCTGCGATGTGACCAACAGCACGTAAAGTCTAAATACAGGTGATGTACAACGTCTCGCTCTTAATTGATGTACTTCCGAACCAGGTCGTCCCTACACACCCTGCTTCTTGCACTCCGAGCAGTGTGTGGTCGAGGGTTAACGCGCAGCAACACAACTGCATTGTTCATCCTGCGCCACTTCATCTGAATGACCCTTCGCAAATTCTGCAATATTACACAGGAACGTCCGGGCAGCATTTTGCGTATCGCAGCGACGCAACAGGCTGTCAGACACTGGAGCCTATCACAGGCGGAGACTTCCACGACACAGGGATACAAATGTTTATTCTGAAGGACACAAATGTCTCTATTTTTGGTGGTGATAATGAAGAAAAATAGTGCTACATGTACTGTTTTTGCTACAATAAAGTTTTCTCGTGAAGTTGTGTTTTCTTATTGTTGTCGACACTTCCCAACTTATTTTCTGGACGCACCTTCTTTATGCTGGTTTTTCACTGACACCGGCTTAAGATGCGACATGTTTGTCTGTGTTTTCAAAACAACGATGTTTCTATAAACACATCGATTCATTAAATCCGATATTTTTAACAACGATATTTTGTGCTCGTTGTTTTTATACTTTCAATGTTTTCTTTGTGAAAGAAAAAAGTTTTTTACTCACAACATTGTAAAAGTTAGCATATAAATTAATAACAGATAATACCAAAGCCTGATCATGTGACCGAACAAAGCAAACGCTGTTTACAGTTACTTCATCGAGCAGACTATCTTTCCCTCGAGAGATGGCCTGGATGCCCTGGTTTACTACGCCCTTCCGAGTATTTCACATGCGGAGCGGCGTGCGACTCGTGTGCTAGTGTAGGGTGTCCCCTTTCTTTCCACATCCTTCTATGGCGAACTGAGGAAGCTCTGTCCCATTGAGATAACCTGAACGATCAGGATTTTAGGCAGTTTTTTTAATTGTACCTATTATTATTATTGAATTACTTTTTACTTTTGTTTCAGAAAAATCATAGTTAAAAATTAACAAACACTGCACGCTCTCAAATTATATTGTCTCTCTCGCAAACGCAAATCTTAGAAGGTACTACATCACTTTCAAAAACATCGAGGATTAAAACACTGAAGCAGCATGTACAAGTACTATTTTCCTTTTAATCTCCGAATTTTGGCAAATCAATCACTAGGTTACATGACCTTTCTTCTTAGTAGAAAACAGAGACTCTGGACAAAGGAAACAAGTTATTCCGTCCTCCAACAATCTCAAAACTAACAATTAAAAACAAATTTTAAAAAAATGTAAATACGACTTGGAAATGTTAACGAGTACTAAAAGGAAAAAAGTATCTGTTAGAGGTTAAATTCGGTTCTTATTATCAACAAGAAAAAAACGTTATACTATGTAAAGTCATTCCTCAATAGAAAAACTACGCACCATTTTTCAATTTTGTTTCGTACTTTGAAATATTTGCTTATATTTCAAATTGGGTTTTACATTTTTAATATCTTATATTTATAACAATGAGTTAATGGTCTAACTCCATAAAAAACACATTTCTTCGCAAGTCCCTTCAATTAACTGTGGAAATAGTACCAACGGATGTGAGTCTATTACTAGATACATTTAATATAATTGATTGGCGTGTTGCGTTAAGCCTGATGGTCTATCGGCGTACGTGGACGATAAAGACGTGTGCAGGCAAATGAGTGACATATCTTTATCGATCTGCGTAGATGAGGCAATCGTGGGCAATTTCATCTTTCAAGAACAACATGCAATTAATGAATACGTCAACGCCAGCCAACAAGTAGCGTTTCGAACGGCGACATCTTTCGAGTTAGCTCAGAGCCAGCGTTGGCGCATCCTGTGCAGCTGCAGCTAGTGAATGTTTTTATCGCGGCAAGTGGCAATGTACCTTGCCCCCAACTGCATGGAGAGATCCGGCGCCGACCTAAACGTCGGGGAATTTTCCTCCTCAACGAATCTCCCGAAGCGGGGCACCGCCCCAGCCGAGACAAGCTATACGCTTCCGACGTGAGTGGTAATGTAGGGCATCAAAGTGTCTGTATGTGTGCCAGTGTATGTGTGAGTTGGAGAAAGTATATAGGCGAGGAGGAGGAGGAGGAGGAGGAGGAGGAGGAGGAGGAAGGAAGGATGGCCCATGGCTCTTTTCTTGTAAGGCACTTATCTGGCATTCGCCTGGTACTGATCGGAGAAACAACGGAAAACTAATGATCAGAGCACCAGGCAGCTAGAGTTATCTTTAACGGATGAATTCGGCATCGCTATTTTCCTTATTAATTGATTACTAGCGATTCCGGAAGATTCAAAACTGCTGTGATTTGTACCGTAAGTGTAGTGAGTGTTTCTTGCATGTAGTGGAGGTGACGGTGATCTTTCCCTGCGAGATGAGATCCGCAGCCGACCTACAGTCAGCTAGCGGGGTTTACCCCAACCAGGCATCTCCCACCAGAGGGTTTTTGGGCAAGTGTGATAGTGCGAGTGCATGAAAATGTAAGTATCTGTAAGAGTTGAGGACAGGACAAGGACGATATGCGTGATCTGGGCTGTCCGAGTGACGCCGCGTGGAAGGCTGTGTTGCCGACGTTTCGACCATCCTGCCGTGGTCTTCCTCAGGGCTGGTATGCGCCGTGATGGTCAGCGCTCGGGTGTATATTCATGTCTGGACCGAGTACTAATGGCATATGACTCTAGCCGCGGAAGCCTACGACTTCAGGACAAGGAAGAGGAAGGAAAGATCGCACGCGGTCCGTGGCTCGTTTGTTAGGGTACTGCTCCGGCATTCGCCTGGTGTTGATCTTCACCATCACAGCCGGGAAGAGCTCTAAGCTCCCCACCGGTCTCCCGCCATGTGTGGAGTGTGGTGCATGCTAGTGTAAGGGGAGAGGATAGGACAAGGAAGAGGAAGGAAACATCGCGCGCGGTCCGTGGCTCGTTTGTTAGGGTAGCACTCCGGCATTCGCGTGATGTTGATCGGAGAAACCACGGAAAACCACCGATCAGAGCAACTGGCTAATAGAATTCTTCTTCGCGCAACGGTTGAATTGTAACGGGTTATGCGGCTAGAGTCAAAAAGCTTTCGTCCCGGAATATTACATATCATTACACTTATGGGACAAACGACCGTTGTAGACGCGCCAGGAAACACAAAATAATCAAACTTAAAAATGGTGTTCTCCCCCGAAAACATCCCTTGCCTGTGTAGCACCCGCACTTCAGTTTTCACACGATCGCGCCTAATCTGGGCAACTTACTCTCCTACGCACGTCCCGCACAGTCATTCCAACATGGAAGACATCCGCTACACGAGCGATCAGGCAAACAAGACTGCGTTCTCTGCAGATTACGAACATGGCCATACGAGACTCAGCGAGAAAAAAGCGGTACCGCGCAAAAATTCCCACCAATAGCAAAGCTGATGGAAGAAAAGTCAACCAACGCGATAAAGAATCTGCACGAGTAGAGGTTTGTCACTGCGAAACGATAGAAGTAAAGACTTGTTACACGTCAGCACTATCTATCTTCATGTGCAAAACGAGTTTCGCATCAATCTCTGCAACTACTCGTGCGCAAAAGATCAAAACTGTAGTGGATTGCTGTATAAAATACCGAGAAATATCTCTCTTATAACGTAACTTCGAGCAGAGAGCTATGGCCGGAGAGGTAAATTTCGTTAGATCGATTAGAGATTCCGGGCAGACACTATGTACTAGACAGAAGGTAATTACACCCGTAAGTGTAGTAGATGTTTCCTCTGCATGCGACGGCGATCTTATGCTGCTATATGGCGAGATCCAACGCCGACCTATACGTGGCTTGCTGTAGTTTCTCCAACCAGGTATCTCCCACCAGCGGAGCTCCGCCCCAACCGGGACAACCTCTCAGTTCCGACCGGTCTCTTGGCGTATGTGCTCGTGTTGAGTAGTGGTGAGTAGAGAACACGAAAGAGGAAGAAAAGATCGCGCGCTATCCGTGCCCCCAAGCATTCGCCTGATATTGATCGGAGAAACTACGGAAAACTAGCTATCTGCGCAGCCGGCCGCTACAATTCTCCAGACTGAACTCGGCCTAGCTATGAGTATCTAGCTCGTGTCGAAAATCCTGCCACTACGGGAACTCGAAGCAAGGACGTTCCAGTTAGAGGGACTGCAATGACATCAGATGATGCCCTGAGCTACCTTTCCCGGTTATAAACTTCGTAAATTTGACGCTGATCTCTCACATGAGTCATGAGATATATTTACCCAAAGTAAGCTTCACCTCGATTTCAAATAGAATGAAATAATACCTACATTTATGTAACATGTTAAGTTCAATCTGTTGAAACATATGTAATGATTTTCTTTCCAGTAATCGAAAAAGACAAACCTCTTCTGACGAAAGGTTGTGCAAAATAGGGCACAACTGATGTATACAATAATGCAATATTAACTGTTTTCATAAAAGTAAAAGTAACTGTCTTTAATTTCTTGGGATCAAAATAGAAATATAGAGAAATACTCTGTTTTTTTATCAGAGCGCAAACTGATCCCCCCTCTTCCTTTTGCCACATTGTTTTTTTGCAAGGTAGCAGGAAGGTAGTTATAGTCGGAATACGTCCTCGCAATATCAGTGATGGTGACTATTCCACTCGTGAAATTAAAACCAATAGTGTTCAACTATACATACATGATGTCCCAATCAAGGCGGTGTATCTCAGAAATTGATTGCTTTTCTATCCGATTTTTTTACTACCTTTCCCTACTGGCCAATGCGACACGTCTGTTTTAAAATGCGGTATGTATTGATCGCTATGTTGATGTGCCATAAACAGTGTAAGTACCACAACATAACCTCTTTAATTTTAATGCATTTAATTATTTTAAATAATTGGCACATTTTGGAATTCTTCGATGTAATTTCATTCGTGGAATAGTTTTATTAAAAACACCCGTACTTTGGAATTACTCCTCGTTTCCTAAGTTAGGGATTTATGGACAATTTCCTAAGCTCTCATGGTATAACGTATTATAAAGTATTTCTTTGTCTCGTTCAGCACTATCCACCACAGCTAAAGGAGGGTAAAGCCTACCATCGTGATGGAAATGATAAGAACAGCATAAATTACCTCCAACGAAGGCAAATTATGCCGTGGTCAGAAATCCGCACAAATTACGTGCAAGGTTGTTGTAAACTTTCCCTGAGAACGTGAAAAATATTTGAAGTAGATTAAATAGATTGTATTTTTATAATATGTTAACAATTAATGTATATTATTATATATTTTGTATTTTTATTTTATGTTAATGTTTCAGCGTTAGCGGGATAGAGCTAGGACAAAAATTCTGTAAAATTATATTCAGAAAATTTGTAATAACTGTTTTGCTTAACCCGCCTCGGATGATTCAGGGCACCAGTTGATGTCACTCCATTATCTCACTCTGGGAGGTCTTACGGCTCGAGTGCCAACTGTGGCAGAATTTTCTACATTATCTAGGGTTACGAAATGAAAAGGGAACTTGCTTAAAATGTATCAAGTCGAAAGAGCACGAAGAATTGAATAATGTAATGGGTACAATGGAGGCAAATTTGTTTTGGGAGAAGCTGGCTAGAGTTCATGACTATTATGTCATGATATTTAAAGTGAAATACTTCTTCAAGTTAGTGGTGCATTCAAGTGATTAGATGATTGGCGAAACGTTGGCGAAAGTATAAGATATAATTTAATCGGTGGTTCAAGAATACAGAATAAGATATTCGTGAACGTAGAGCAAGTAACAGTTTTGCAGATTGATTAGCTATCCAAAACTTTCGAACAATACATTCATTTTTGTTGGAACCATAAATATTGTGTTTAACTATCCTCAAGAGTCAGGAGAATGGACAGCAACGTTGGAAAAGTGGAAAGCTGCGACAGCTGAAGTTATTGGAAATATTCACGATTGCGACGCATACGGGAGCATGAACTAATGTGGGATTGACACTTTGTAAATACGTCACATTTAGAAAGCTAGATAGAATTTAGTTGCTGTCTGAAGTAAAATTCTAGAAACCAACTGCTCTGATCAGTAGTTTTCCGTTGTTTCTTTCACCAACACCAGGCGAATGCCGGAGCAGTACCCTTACAAACGGGTCACGGACCGTGCGCGATCTTTCCTTCCTCTTCCTTGCCCTATCCTCTCCCCTTACAGTAGCATGCACCACACTCCACACATGGCGGGAGACCGGTGGGGAGCTTAGAGCTCTTCCCGGCTGTGATGGTTAAGATCAACACCAGGCGAATGTCAGAGCAGTACCCTAACAAACGGGCCACGGACCGCGCGCGATGTTTCCTTCCTCTTCCTTGCCCTATCCTCTCCCCTTACACTAGCATGCACAACACTCCACACATGGCGGGAGACCGGTGGGGAGCTTAGAGCTCTTCCCGGCTGTGATGGTTAAGATCAACACCAGGCGAATGCCGGAGCAGCACCCTAACAAACGGACAGCGCGCGATCTTTCCTTCCTCTTCCTTGTCCTATCCTCACCCCCTACTAACACACCAACTTGCACTACACTACCACACATTTCGAGAGACCAATCGGGAGCTTAGAGCTTCTCCCGATAGAGGTAGTGCCCAGCTGGTGGAAGGAATCTTGATTAGGGGAAAATCCCGTAAGCCGAGAATTAGGTCAGCATCGGATCTCGCCATTCATCAGAAGATCGCCCTTTCCTTCCGCGATAAATCATGCACTACATTTACGATACAAATTACCTTCGCAGTTGACGTGGCGGAATCACTAATGTTAATTAATGCTAAGAAATACTAATTCTTAGTATTTCTAACATATTCTAAGAAATACTAATTCTTAGTATATGTTCTCCTAAGTAGCGTTATAATCTATAAAATATCTTTCCCCCCTCCCCATATGGTATTAATCGCGACACTCTTCTTAAACGATGACTTTGAACCCACCCCCCCCCTCTCGCACAATAAACAGTTGACGGCAAAAGCTAGCAGCGGTCACTAATGACAACATTGCAAACACATCTTCACTGGCGCAAAATAGAAACTATTTTTTGTTGAAGATCAGAACACCTGTTAACGTTTTTTCCCCAAAGAAATCTAAAGAAACGACCGAAACAGGTGAAGATCCATTATAGGAAACGCCTCGAGCTCCTCAGTAAGTTAGGAACGCAACTCATTGCGAAAGTTGCGAGGGCATCACTGATTCTCCAGAGATGGGCACTGCTTCGTAAAATCTAGTGGCAGATTTCGTGGCTAATACCCGCACTGTATGGAGCACTGCACCGGAGTTTCCGGCGGCGATGGTGTAACGGTTAGCGTACCGGACTGTTGTACCCAAGTTGGCGGGTTCAAACCCGATCGAAGCCGTGGATTTTTAGGGCGACAAAATCCATCGTACGCCTTCCTTCGGAGGAGAAGTAAAGCCGGCTGTCCCATGTTAGTAGATTTACTTGCATGTAAAAGATCCTCAAGCCTAAATGACGTAGCCTCTGAACTAAATTCAAACCGTATGTTTCTCGCCTAAGAAATACCTCCTTTCTCTGCTAGTTGGTGAAAGGAGCGTAGCGAAATTAACGTGGTCAGACGGAAGAGCAGGCCTAATGGCCTGAGTCTCGCCACGTAAAATAAGGCAATTCACTTCACTTCACTTCACTTCACTGTACCCGCATTTCTTCACTCCACCGTTCAAGGCAAGTTGTGCGAGTATTATTCCTGCACTGCTCGTCGGGCTGTGCGGAGGAGGTTCCAGGTGGCGGTGGCGGTGGCTGCGAGCGGTCTTCGCAGAGGGCCGTGGGGGACACGGCCGTGCCCGTTCCCACGAGGCGCCGCACCTCTGGACCCAGCGCGGCGGACCGACACCTGCAGCCGCGCCTCAGATGCAGCACGGGCTCTCGCACCTGCGCCGAGTTCGACTTGGATTTCTCTATTGTGGCCGATGACATTTGCTCATTGGATTGAGATTTAGATTTATTCAGTCAGAAAGGCAGTAAAAACTGTATGTGACATAGGGGGAAAATATTATCTGCGCACGTTTTCGTAAGTTCCAGAATCCCTTCCCGCCATTTTAACTATAAATAATTGAAAGATGAATAAAAGTTTAACACAAATAAACTTTAAAAATCGCAAGATTAGCAACATTTGAAAAACTAGACATTTTCGTTCCCGCGTTATAGACAACTTATTTGCATCGATACACGAATTGCAAATATGATTTTCTGCATTGCTAACCAAATAGCTACTCGCCCTTAGCTCTACTCTTACCATTACAAGCAAAAGGAGACTTCAACAAAACGTGCGCATAGTGAAGCTACATTTACGTCCAGAAGCAAAACAAGGGTCCATCTTAGCATTTCCTCAATGGATCAGGGAAACTAGACGAAAACCTGATCGAGATGGGGGTCATTGACCCGGAAGCTGAAGTACATTATTTGTTACATACATATTAAGTCGTTTAAAAAATTATACAATAAAAATGTAAACTAATTCATTATATATCACTGTTTTGTTAGAATAAACATCATTTTTCTTTTTGATAATCAGTATAGTCTCTAATTGTATAGAAACAGTTATGCAGCAGAAAATATTTTACTTTTAACTTAAATTTGTGAACCGACTTCAATTGTTTAATGTCATCTGGCAATGCGTTGTAAAGTAACGTACATGTATTGTATACGGATTTCTGGTAGTGAGCTGTTGATACTGACACATGATGAACGTGATTTTTACGACGTGTGTTATAACTATAAATATCAGTATTGCATGAAAATATGTTCCCACCGTTAAGTAAGTCACTTTTGACAAATTTACAGATTCGTATATATATATATATTGTGACATACCTGGTGATGCCGGGTATTTCACTGCAATATATAACACTAAAGGAGGGTATCTTTTCCGTGAATGGGTCCCTGGATAAGTTGGTATAATATTGGGGAAGTTAATCAAAAGTGGAAATACAATCATGAACAAGATTTATTTGCAAATCAAATTTGTTAATTACATGATCTTATAACATCTGCACACTCTGCCTTGGTACCAAGATTAGAGGTAATATGCATTTATCATACCTTCGGGGCCCCGACTAGATACCTTCGATGCTCGTAGAACAACTCGTATCGACAGGGTTGCCGACCTCGGCAGCAACGGCGGGCCGTCGGCGGCTGGTGGCGTGGCGCTCGTCCCGGGCTGGTAGCCTTGCAACTCCTCCCCAACTCGGATCTTGATACCACGGCGTTGCACCTCTCTCGAATCACCTTCCGTCGATGGATTCAATTGCTCAACCCGCGCCGATCACGCGTGCTGGTCCCAGATCCGTACCACACAATTTCGGTAAAGTTTCCACTACACTAATTACTACAAGCGCGATCGATTGTTCTATCAACGCGAATCTTTTATTCTACTGATACTTTCAATATCTCATTCACACGTCTACTATATTCCAGTCGCTAATAGTTCATTAACTACACCGCATGTTCTCTTTGTCCATGCAATACCGGCAAGATTTTCGCCACACGTCCGAACTCTACGCCGCTCCGCTAACGTCTGTTCTCCTCGCGATTCTCCTAACGACTGCTCGCACGTGCTCGCTGCCCCGCTTGTCGCCGACGTTCTCACGCTGGCCTCCCCGCGGTGGCACCGGCGGCGGTAGCAACCGTCGCTAGCTCCCCTTGCTGCTCGCAGCGCCCGGCGCACGCACCGCGCAATCCAAAATATATATTGATTACTTACACTAATGTTTTTAATTAGTGTAAGGGAACACATTCTGTGTTTCAATATATATATATATATATATATATATATATATATATATATATAGGCAAGTAAGTGATAAGATTCCTAGCTCAATGAAGAGAGGCTTGCAAGGGTAACGCGGATGGCATTTTTTCATTATTTGAAAAATTTTCTTTTGCAATCTAAAGGTCTGAGTACTACATGACTTTCCCCAGAATTTTACACCACATCTCAGGCGGGAATGTACATTTGCAAAATACACACAACGAGCTGCATGAAGGCTGACAGAATTTGATAGAATTCTGAATGCGTAACATAATGAACTTTATTTAGTGTTTAATTTTGTTATATGTACATTCCATTTAAGGTTTGACTGAATTGACATACCTAGAAATTTTGTTACCTAAACAAAACCTAATTGCATATTATTCATTTTCAATGGAGCATGCGATTGCTGATTGAAAAGGCAATTGTTACATCTCCTGCGTTATAAAATGGATATTTTTAATCAATTCGCCTACGTCCTTCTCTGTGGGGCTCGTGATCTCAGAAATATGCTTAATACTTTTAAAAAAGATTCATTTTATAAGGCAGAAGGGGTAATAATTATCTAATGTCATGGGCCACAATAGAAAAATCGAAGTGTACTAGAGAGACAGCTTTACCGTTCTCTGCTGCGACTCTGGCCGGAATTGACTGATGTAGCTCAGAACAACAACTGCATTTCATCTGACAAGGAGGTCCTACGGTTCCACTCCCCACGACGGCAGCATTTTCCACACTAGATATATAGCTAAGTCGAATTCAGTTGCTGTCTGGAGGAGAATTCTAGCGGCCAACTGCTCTGATCGGTAGTTTTTCTTAGTTTCTCCAAACGGTACTAGTTGAATGCCGGAGCAGTACCCTAACAAACGGGCCACGGTTGAGAAGTTACGAGATAATTTTTCCACAATGATCTTATTATAAAATTTGTTTTCAAATATGATAACAGTGTTGAGGAGGTGAATAGTTTGTTCTTAAATTAAAAGACAAATACAGGACAAAGTGCAAAGTTCTGAAGTGTGTTTTTCTTTCTACGGTTCTGCAGAAACAAATTCAATATTGCAGAAACTTGCAGGAACAAGATCGTGACGCAAAGAGGTTTGAAGTGGCACAAAAATAATTAGGGGCGGGGTAAAAGACGTGTGAAATTAATTTTCCAAACAACATTCCTCAGCAATGAAGACACATCTGTTTCATCATTGATTCAACCACTTTCACAACTGCGAAAACATGCCGTTATAAAGCATATTGGGTACAACAAAATCCGACAAGGAGAGTGAAGAAACCTCTCACACATACTACCTCTCTCGACAATACGTAACTTTCCCTCGCCTGTCCAGCCCCACCTGTATCAACATCTTTTGCAGTTGGTCAGCAGAATGCAGGATGACCCCGTTCTTTCTAATAATAAGAACTGACGCGAACAGTGAAAATAGCATTGCACTACACCAACAGAAAACTAGCAGTGTTCATCTCAAAAAACGGGAAAATGGAAAAAGAAAATTTCGCTGGCATGCTCCTTCACTGGTGCAGAATACAGCACATGAATAACAATGTTAAAACCAGAGCTATATTAATTTTTCGTTTATTTTATTAACAGATTTTCTAATTAAATTTCATGTTACATCGATATCAGCGAACTGAAGTAATAAAATAGTGCGCAATTTATTGTTTGCTGTTATTTATTAAAATATGGTTAAATGATTTTAAATCTTCGGTACAAAATTCAAATGCCAACGTTTAGGAGGCATTGCTTTCTAGCTTTAGGAAATAGTAGAGGATATTTTGGCAGAACCTAAAAATGATGTTGTGCAAGTTTGAATTTTAGTGAGACTTCTGAACAAATATCAAATTAACAAACATTGCTCTGAATTTTAAAGGCATATCAAACACGTTTCTTCAACGACGGTACATACATTACTTTTAATGTTTTTCATTTTCCTAAATTGTTTTATTAACTACTTTCATTCTATTTTGTTGAAGAAATGCTTATAAAATACAACCTCTAAATACGGCTAGAGCTTCTCAACTTTTCTCATAAATTCAATATTCTATAAGCGAGTTATTGTTATTATTCGTTGTTGCATATTACAACCGTAATTTTATCATGTCTTTCTTCCCATCAGTATTTGTCTTTGCTTTGTAATGTACGGATAATTCTATGCTATTTATACTTCTTTCTATTTTTAGAAGAGTCCAATATATTCTCCCCAGAATACAACTTATGTTACAATTTAGTATCATTTATTACCAAATGCTCACTGCACCGAAGGTTCACTGTATTCAATAATCCCAAAATATAATACAATTTTTCTAACTACGGATAATATTATTTTAGAGGTTTAATAAAATATTCAATTGGTACGAATTCGTAATTTCAAGATCTTCGTACTGTTTTCACAGTTTATCCTCCATTGCACACTCGTTCTTTATCTTACTGCCACTTCAACAACTTTCAATGCTTCCGAAACGAAAGCACGCTTTCTTCCCTTTTGTACGTTATTCGTCATCAATCTGTTTTTCTTCTGTTTTAACAGACTTTCACAGACACAGCATTCATCAAGTTCTAGCTGGATTCCTTTTCACTGGCATTAAGCATGAGCTCTGCGTCCAACAAGTCTCCTCAAATTGAACAAAACTATCACAAACATAGATGCGATTTTCTCAGTGGCACGGTTACCGGTTCTTTTTTATTTATCTTTAATGTTACAAAAATAACTTACGAGAACCTCTACCTGCAAACTCTTAGTGTTATAAGAATTCGCCATTCTGGAAGTTCTATTCAGTCTGTTCACTATAAACGAAGTTGAAAGTTCACTATAACCGACGTTGAGAGATCACTGAAACCGAATCTTTCAGTGTTTATTCGTTATGAATGGTAATCAGGTCCAGCAACTTCAGTTCTCTATAACCGAAAGTTCACTTTATCAGGAGCTCATTAGTCTAAGAGTCGATTGTATATTTTTGGGGCGAGAAATAAATTGGTTTTAATTGAATGAGTAATGATGGGGTGGACGCCAATCATTTAGTAAAACATTAAAATTCATTTATATCTTGGGTTAATTCATTTATCTGTCAAGATTCCGTCAAAATAAAAACATTGACTTCTTCAAGACTAAGAATCCAAATCAAATACAAATTTTCAAACCTTTAAATAACCAAATAGCATAGGAAATCTCAAAATTTGCTACCATATGTAGTAAATGACAAGGCTTCGGAAAATATTTCTTAAAATGAGGAAGTGAAGTACCTTTCACACACGTTGTACAAAACTGCTTCGTTGGTACTCCTGATGCTCGGCGTAATGACAAAAGTACACGTTTGGAGACCGAATGCAGTTAACAAATGAGCCCAGAAGAGCAACCGAGGGTCAAAGATCATTCGTACTAACTCAGCCTTGCTCCGCTCTCACGATCTTACAGTTCAGCGTATTTGTCAAGGGAACGTTTTTGTGCCGTCGACGAAGGAGAGAAAGCACGTATCGTATATGTACTCTTGTCCGCATCTTGCACGTGACGCAAAAAACATGTGAGCAAACCCCACAAGATAGAAAAAAAAAGTAACGGAGAAGAACTTAATAAATAATTTCGAGTAGCCGATTGTTTAACATTCGTGTTTAGAGGCGACATCTTGCCGGAAGAAATATCACAATAAAATCAAGTAGAACAAGAGATTGATGAGACAAACAAGGGCACGCGGGAGTTGGTTGCAAGATCGATTAAAATTCTTCAGCTCGAAACAAATATATTGTCACAGATTTTTCATTTCTTTGTCTATTATGTACAATATTGCATAGAATTATATGAATGTTGTTAAACATTTGGAAGAACATCACTATTCCACAATAACAATCCTCGGAAATTTTGACATTGTTCGCCTATTTTCGATTACTTAGTGACGTCTTTCGACCTACATTTTAATAATTACATGTAAATAGAATAAACTTTTGATACATTAAATGCAATCACATTTCATTGAAGGAGTTAAAATGATTTTCGTCTTTGCTATATACAAACATTGTTACAACAATTTCACAAATTCACGTACAGTAAATGGCACACAGAAAAATCAATATTTCATTTCTTAATCAAACAAAAATGAGCGATTCTATTCAATAATTCATAATTTGCAACTAACTCTATATTTAACTTCAGTTGTAAGGAAAATTTATCAGGAAAAATCATATATTAATGAAAAATGAATAGAATAAATTATGAACTTATAATGATTCATGAATTTAGATTTTGATCTAATCTGAGAAATTGTTCTAGTACTTTTAGAACGAAGTCAAGAGTGGTTAAGCTTGATTGAACAACCATAAATGATTTCGTTTTGACATCAGATAAACGAATTAAGAACGACCGAAATTATTGGACTGGTGGAAAATTTTCAGTGTCAAAATATTAGAGTAAATTATAGACATGGCTTAATTAAAGGATGTTCAATAAAAAAGATAATAAAGGGAAGATGGCCTAAGAAAAAAGGAATTAATTTAAGGAAAGATAAGAAACCAGAGAAGTAAAATTCTCTACTCTGTTCTTGCTCTGAGAAGAAAGTAGGAAATAACTCAATAGGTAGCTTGTTCAGGAATGGATTATACAGCACTCGACCTTTCAAGGAAGCCACTCTCACGACTTGGCAACAACGTAACCGTTATTTCTGCTCCTTCTGCAATTCTTAAACAAACCAACGGCATAATGTTTATTGATTCAAACGCCACGTGACATTTTCGCGATGTTTACAACCCGCCGGCGGAGTTTATACTGCCCTAATCTTCAGAACCGGTCAATGCAACGAAAGGTTACTCTAAAACACGCCATTGGATTGAAGTACAAAGCGCGAATGTGCTATTACCGGGCACCGTTCCGGTTCAAAACCGGATAAAGGTCTTGCAATGAAGAGGAGGCACGACCTCACGAAATCCTTCTTTACGTAGCTGGGCCCAGAGGATCGCAACTGCCACCTCAATAGCCGAAGAGGAAGAAGAAAAAAGAAAAAAGAAAAAAGAGAAAAGCAGAATGCGAGAAAGCAGCCCCGATCGACCTTCGCGCAATCGAGATAACCTCCCGACTCAGAAATTCCCAAACGCAAGGACGTTGAGTTCTTTGCTCATCCAAACATCACCTGACCCATTCATCCAGGGTTGAACTCGGTTCAACTTTGCTCTAGATCAGTAGACGAAATATATTTACACGTGTCTTCATTTGTTATGGCCGTCAAGTTTTTCAACAGCGCACGTCTGAAAGAGATAAGCTAGCGATGCTAAAACAGCACGTACAGAACATTTTTTTTGTTACTTAAGGTCACATCAACTACTAGGTCATTATCAACCACTATTGCGTGTAACGGTATGGCAACTTTGAGAATGGCACGATATGATGATGGTAGGGGTGTGAAAGGACGAACACAATACAACCATGCCCGAGGCGGGACTCGAACCCGCGATCCTTCGGTCCGAAATCGCTACGGCACTACTGCCTTAGCGATCTCGGTCATCTGGACCGGCACGTACAGAACTTTCTCGCGCGTATTTTCACGCAACATTACGCGAAAAGTACTCAAATGTTCGAAAAATTAAACCCGATCTCATTTCAATATCTATTGTTAAGAAACATTTCATTTCTGGAAAAAATCTCTGTTTAATATTTTAGTAGGAGGATATATTATAGGTAGGAAGACTGCGAAACAATTTTTAACTTTTGCTTTTTTTCGAACAATTAAGGTTTTTGACGAACATGAAATCTACACCATTCACTTAAACGTTCTTCACACTATCCAACAAAAATTTAATCAAAATCAATGGAGGCATTTTTTTGAAAATTTGGAAAATGTTCCAAGGGCTTTGTGTAAAGTTCTCTCCAAAAGTAAAATATAGGTTTCAAATTCACCGGACCGCGACCGCAGACAGATCGATTGAGGAATACCAATTTTGGATAAAATCGGTTGAACCGTTTAGCCGCTAGCGTTGTTCACAGACGGACAGGCGTTTTACCGTTCTTAGATTTTTCGGTATCAAGGACTCACAAAACATTAATTCTAGCTACACCACGTGTTAAGGGACTTTTTTTCTGAATTTAGCAGTTGTATTCATCCACTTTTTCGTTATAGGTGTTGTGGTGCGTTATCGTTGGCATTTTTCATGAAATAATTGTAAACGTTGTCATTGCCAACAAAAGTACTTTTGTTGGCAATGACAACGTTTACAATTATTTCACTTTTTCGTTACCAGGGTTCTGTAATAAGAGTTCTTCTGCCGAAAATTAGTCATTTTTTCCGCGCAGCATTACATAGCTTTTTCTCTACGTAACATAACGAAAAAGTAAAAAGGCAGAAAATCTGATTGAGGGAGCAAACAGAAAGACGGAGTGGAACACAAGCCACAGAAACTGTAGATCCAGAAATAGAGATGGAGTATGCAGATTATGAGGAAGATATGATTAAAGAGATGGCGAACCCATGTTCGCGGGTTCAAACCCGATCGAAGCCGTGGATTTTTAGGGCGACAAAATCCTTCGTACGTCTTCCTTCGGAGGGGAAGTAAAGCCGGCTGTCCATTGTTCGTAGATTTACTTGCATGTAAAAGACCCTCAAGCCTAAATGACGTAGCCTCTGAGCTAAATTCAAATCGCCTGTTTCTCGCCCAAGAAATACCTCCTTCCTCTGCTAGTTGATGAAAGGAGCGTAGCGAAATTTGCGTGGTCAGACGGAAGAGCGGGCCTGATGGCCCGAGTCTCGCCACGTAAAATAAGGCAAATTCAATTCAATTCAAAAAGAGATCAGTGTGAAAAAGGAGAGAAAAGGAAAATGAGCCATCAGAAGGAGACAAGAAAAAGAGAGAGAGAGAAACATTCCCTGTAGTCCAGAGAATGCTACAAGATAAAAAGAAGACGAGTGATAGTGTCAATACGTAATAAAATTTGCATTGCGGAAACATAAACACTCCATAACCATGTAAATTGTTTATTATTTACAAAAGAAATTAATATGTTTGTTCACAAAAAAATTAACACAGAAATAAAAAAGCAGTGAAATTTTATAATTTGGGTTTTGTTTGCTATCATGTTTAGATTGAAGATACATTTCTTGAGCTTCAAAATTATTAATCACAGCATTTCCTCCACTAGCATGTTCACAGTTTAATTGGTTTACTTAAAAGCAATAATAACCTTTTAATTTTGGTACTTGTTTTAAGATTGGTTTTTTGAAGTCATAAAACAGCTGGATCATAATTATTTTGTAATAATTTTAAATATTTAATTCTGGTGTATAACCCAATTAAGTCCCATTGAATTATATTTTAAAAATACCTTGGGTTAGAAAAATAATTATTTAAGGGAAAAGATAAGAATATAACTAGAGAATGTGTTGTATAGACTGAATATATTTAAATTATTCTTCTGTAGTGTTCTTGTGTAGATAGATTAATGATACAACAAAAGAAATGTATCAAACGCATTTTCAAACTGTATTCAAGTCAGTCCTGAAAATATTTTTTTATTAAATATGAATTACTGTCTGTTGTAGCACTATACTCTTACTGCTATTAAGAAATAATTGGAATCAATATACTGAGAGTAACAAAGAAGTATATAACTACCATATTAGAGGAGATGGGTCTATTACAAGATATACACTAGCAAATCTTCAACTAACAAAGATCCTTTCTGCATTGCTGCACAGATTTAAATAATCTCTCAGTTATCATGAAATCAGCTGATGATAAATGCTTCACAATATTGCTTAAATGTCACCTTAGTGTCTATATAAGATATATGAATTGCTTCAACTTTTCTGTAATTAAAAACCATGTACCACCATTTGAAAAATTCAGTTCAATAATAAAATGTACTCTTTAGTAATGCAGTAAATAATATAATTAATGTCATGAAATTGTAAGCACTTACAATTAATATCATCATGTAATGTATTCAAGTTATTGTAAGTTAATTAAACTATTACTGTAAGATAATGGTATTACTCACTCTAATTATGTTATTTGCCAGTGTACCATAATGTGCTAGTTTATTAATGTAATACATTGTTAATGTTAGTTTTAATTTAGTAATGACACTTTATGTAGTTTAAAATGTAAATTATTTTGATGTTTGTTATGAGCACTTGCAAGCTTTACTGATCATGTCATTTATCAAGGAAATTATTTGAACTATTACTGTAGGTTATGTAATTTATTTCCTGTTATTAATTCAATTAATTTAATTGTTTATTCTTCTTATTATTATTAATTATTATTATTATTATTATCTTTTATTTTATTACTAGGTAAAAGTCATATGGAGGTTGTATTTAGGTTATGAGCTTCAGGAAATGATAATGTATTTCCAGTTGTTATACTGGTAGATTATTTGATTACAGAATGATCTTCTAGTTAATCATTATTCAATATTTGTGATGGACATTGGTTTGCAACGTGACACTTATCATTGCAGATGAAGCAAGAGATGTTATCAAAAAGGAAATATTCTATATGATCTACCTTCATAGACTACAATTGTGAAATTGGTAATTTTTTTTAAGTTTTCTGGAGCAATAAAGACTTGTGTTGAAAATATTAGAATACCCAAGTTCAGATAGGCCAGCTTTTACAAGGGATATTTTAGTAGATATTGTAATTCCTCTGGTACTAAATCCTTTCTCTATAATTTCATGGGGAACGATAGGACAAACATTTTATATTATTACTCTTTCATGTTTACTAACAAATGGTCTCACTGCAAGGTAATGGCTCTTTATTTCTATTATTTGGTGGCTTTCTATGAGTTAATTGGCAAGCTCCTGGTTGGCAAAGAATAAACATTATCTGTTGTTATACATCAGAAAAAGTAAATATTCATATATTGTCAATGCAAGATATGTATCTTATGTCATTAACATTCAAAATCGTGGCAACTTTATTAATATAGTCTTTGATACAGCTTCTTATATACTGGGAAAAATATGATAAATTAGCACTAGAATATTTCCTTACTTGGTCATGTTGATTTTCGGTGTTGTAGGTTATGGCTGCCTTGTAGTCAGAAAAATCCATGTTATGATGTTTTAGCCTCCTCAGCAGCTATCTTCCAATACGTTAACTTAAGTAATTAGATACTATGAATGTGATAAACATTTCACTATTCACTTCTAATTCACTACACTTTCATTCATGAACATAAAAGCAACGCACTCTGACACTACAACTGTACTTGGCGGTATCTAGCCGCGAACTGGGAGAATTATACTCCAATATTGCATTTTACCTAATAATCTCGTGACGAAGAAATAATTGAATACGAGTGAATTAGAACACATAACGCATAAATCATATTCATCAAACATCACTATATTACGAATCAACATATAATACATGTACGTAATTTTACAATGTGTCGTCAGAAAACATTAAAGCCTTAGAATTGATACACAAATCTAAATTCCTTGTAACATCATTTCTATTAAATCACTATTTCCATAGAATTAGAGACTAAACTGGGCATCAAAAACTAACATACTTGTTTTGAAAATTATATTTATATAATTTTTATTTTATACATTTAGAAATCTAATAGTTACTATTGAAAGGTATCATTCCACAACACTAAAAAGTGGTATTATATTTTTTTTTTGACAAAACCCTCCTTGATGAGGTTTATCGTCCAGTTTTCCTAGATGAATTGAGCAAATTCCGAAATGGCCACTTTTGCTTCTGAACATACAGTGAAGCTTGAATACCTACGCAAGTTTTCATATCTCTATAGTGTGTCAATGGAAATATAGTTATTTCGTGAACGGTAATTTTAAACAATCCATAACCACATTTTTGTGGTAGTCGATTGTTCATGCGGGAGTCGATTCGTTCATGTGGGGAACGTTAAAGGATAAGAGTAAGAAACAGCAGTCTTCACATATGCCGTAACTTCTATGATACGGAACCTAATTTTTTTTTTTCTCATCAAATTTTGCGAGAGACACTCTTTGCTTAACAATATTGTCAAAGACGATGTAAGGGATACGAAGACAACGTGCTCAGAACTCTTTGACCAAATACATCACACACGGGTTTTTAGCTTTAAAGGGTAAGTAAATAATAAATCAATAAAACAATCTTCTATATAAATAAAGGAGAATGTGCGTATGTCTGTCGCATGTAGACGCAAAAAACACTCTACCAATTTAGCTGAAATTTCCACACTTTGTTCTTATTAGTATTGAATTTGCAATCACAATCACAATTTAAGTGCATAATAGGAACTGTTAATATTTTATACTTGTAATAAACTTCTCATACTTTTTGTGTGATAAAAATGAACGCACCGCTTCGAGTGATTCAGTGAACCCGCAGCAAAAGTAATGATCGAGAATCAATCGGCGATTCTGTCCCCACTCGATCTACTCCGTGTTCTCAAGTCTCAAGGAACGCTCACTTCCTGGTGCAACGTTCGTTTGTTTATTCCTCTCGTCCTGGGAGCAATTCCAGATGTCCGGCTGTGTCCAACAGCGCTGTCCGCGGGCGCAAGGGCGTTGCTTTGGAGGCACGGCCCCCCACGAAATTGTCGGGTTGAGAGGCATCGCGTTGACGAACGAGCCTTGATATCCAGCCGAATAACAGAGTCCAGCTCGGATGCGATCTCCTGAGGAGCATGATGGCAGGTTCCGTGTTTGTTTTAACATGGCGGAAGGTTGTCCGAAGGTCGCCAGCCCCGGTAACGGGTTGGTTATGAATGGGCAAGTGCGCACAGCCGTAGAGTAGTGATCATGGAGTACGAAGCCGCGATCACAACTATTCGCAGAACCAAAAATACTTATCTCCAACATTCCATGCGGTAATTGCACTGAAAACGTACACTGAAGATTAGCGAATATTTATTGTTCGTTATTATCAAATTCCTTCCTTAACAGGTACTTGACTTCCTCACTTCATATCAGATCGCTTAAGATGGAGTATGACGCAATGTTCACTAGGCTTTATAATAAAAATATACTAAACATATTTATACATTTACAGTTTAAAATAATATTAATAATTTATCACTCGAGTATCATTTTTCCTCTTTATGCAATCAATTTAATTTAAAAAAATGTTTTAACGCGTAACATTTATACGAACCAACAAATCTTAACAAACATTTAAAAATATTTATGTATGAAAATTAAAATCTTTGAAGATATTGTTTAGAGTGTCAATATCAAAAACAACAATTCAAAGAAATCAGAGATGAAATTATACAATAAAACGAATATAAGTAAAAAATATGAAGTAAATACTATATATATTGAAACCCATAATATGTGTTTCATTATACTAATTAAATCATTAGTGTAAGAAATCAATAGCTATTTTGGACTGCGCGGTGCGTGCGCCGGGCGCTGCGAGCAGCGGGCAGCCAGCGACGGTTGCCACCGCCACCGGTGCCACCACCGCGAGCAGCGTGAGAATTTCGGTTAGAAGCGGGGCAGCGAGCACGTGTAAGCGGCGGTTAGGACAGTCGAGCCGTGCCGCCCGTCGATGAAGGACGTGGCCGGCGTGCTCCCGGTCAGGAAAGAGTCGCTAGGAGAATCAGAGACGTTAGCAGAGCGGCGACGAGTGCGGACGTGCGGCGAGAGCTCACCGCTAGTGCATGGACGCATATAACATGCGACGTACTTTATGTGCTATCGGAAAGCGAGAAGCAATAGACGTGTAAATAGGACATTAAAAGTATCAGTAGAGTGAAAGATTAGTGTTGGTAGAATAATTGATCTCGCTCCTACTAGTTGGTGCGGTAGAAATATTATTGAAATTGTGCGGTACGGAACTGTGACCGGTATGCAGGATAGGCGCGGGTTAAGTAATTAAACCCACTGACGGACAGTGATTCGAGGGAGGTGCGACGCCGAGGTATCAAGATCCTAATCGGGGAAGAATTGCAGGAGCATCAGCCGTGGACGATTGCCACGCCATCCGCCGCCGACGGCCCGCAGCAGCAGCAGAGGTCGACAATCCTGTCGGCACGAGCGGTTCATCGAACATCACAGGTATTCGATCGGGGCCCCGAAGGTATGAGAAATGCATTTCACACTTAATCTTGGTACCAAGGCAGAGTGAAAAAACGTTGTCTGATTATGTAAATAACAAATTTGATCTACAAATAAATCTTGTTCATGATTGTATTTCTATTTATGATTAACTTCCCCAATGTTGCACCAACTTATCCAGGGACCCATTCACGTAAAAGATACCCTCCTTTAGTGTTATATATTGCAGTGAAAATACCCGGCATCACCAGGTATGTCACAGCTGGCGCCCGAACAAGTGGAAAACGTATAGTTAAGAAATGTGGCCTTAGGAAAGTTGGTGAAATGTTGGAAAACAATGTGCATGTAATTGTTGTATAGTAATGCAGGGTATAGATGAGAAGCAGGCAGTGTAAAGTGTATTATTATAGAGAACAAAAAGTAACAGTACATGCATTAACAAAGGATGCATAAGTCAAGTAAGCATAAGGAATATTTGATAATTACCACAATTCTGTTGTGTAATTAATTGTGGGCTGATATAGGAAATTATTTGAGAGCAACCAATATAAAGTTACTATTGTAGTTACTGAGGTTATGAAGGCTACACATGTACATGTTACAAATAATATAATGTAATAGAATTTCAAATTGTGTAAGACATATTAGTAACGTTTGAATTGCCTGGTAAATTTTTTTTATGAACATGGAAATTAAAGAATTGGGAAGCAGTAATACTTATTGTGGAAATATAAAGGTGGTTAATATTATTGTATAAATTGTGCACATCATTTGCTGGGAATATTCATTCAGCAGTGCATTATCCATTGGTGATGGTAAAGTTTGTGGAATTTAATAGAAAGGATATTAGGTTGGGGAATGTTTAGCAGCATTGTGAATGCATGTTGTTAATATTTATATGGCACTAGTGAGGAAAATTCAGGGAGAAGATATGACATGTAATTGTGAGTGATTATCATGTACATAATATAGCAATAATTGTGTTGAGAAGTAATTTCAAATTAATAAGGGATTTACTATAATTTGAAAGCAGTTTTGTAATAGTGTTAATGAGTTTATTAGCAGTGTATATGTGTTTAAATGGCAATAATATTACGTATTGTAAGGATTATGTTTATGTATTGGTAGGTGAGTGGAAATTTATATGGCTACTGAATTAGTGTTATTGTGTTTTTGGTGGTGAGTGAGGGTTTGTTCGTCATCAATTAGCAATTGAAATAGGAGTGAATTAAACCAATCACGAAGAATATACAGGGTTGTGGCGGATATAGTAAATTCATAGGATAACTGTGGTATCGTTGTTAGGGGAGGCAATAGGAAAATTTGTGCGAGTATTTTAGTGAAGTGAGGATCGAACGGATAGCTCAAAGTAACAGAATGGAGGCGCAAAATGTAGTGCTGGACCGGGAGGAGAAGGTGGAGGAAGTAAGGGAGATAGATGTAGGAATCGATAATAGCATTTCATCGGAAAGCAGGGATAGTGGAATTGGGAGCCGGTTGGACGAGACGTCAGGGGATAGTTTTAATAAAGAAGTAGAAGTGACATCAACACCGATGATCCAGGCAACAAGAAATCCAAACCTGGGGGGTGGAAAAGACACCCAGTTAGACATAATGCAGATGTTAATGATGATGCGGGAAGAACAGAAGAAGGCGGCAGAAGATCGGAAGAAGTCGGATGAAGAACGGGATAGGAAAGCAGAAGAACGGCATAGGAGGTTGATGGAAAAAATGGTTAGGGAAAGGGAAGAATTGGCTAGGGAAACGGATAAATTGGTAAGGGAAAGGGAAGAACGGAGCAAGAAGGCGGAAGAACAAATGAGGATCGCAGAAGAACAAAATAGAAAACTAGATGAGCAGAGTAGGAAATCAGACGAACATAAAATAGTTACGGAGAAGCAGATTGAGAAGTTTGCAGAAGAACAGAGCAAAGAATTAGGTAAACAGAAAAGATCCGAGGAGGAACAGAATTGGAAAGCGGAGGAACTGGATAGGAAAGATGAGGTGCTAAAATTTCAATCATACCATCAAGTAGATGCTAGGGTAGCGGTAGCAGATAGAAACGAGGGAATGACGAACCAAATCCATAAAGAAGTCAAGACAGCGGAGGGCAAAACGGTGGAGGTCCAAATCGAGGCCGAGGAGGATGTTTATAAAGTGAAAGTGAAAACGGAAGAATTGAAGTTAATAATGGAAGAAGAAGTGGAAATGAAAATAGAAGAAATGGAGCGTATAATAGAAGAAGAAATCGTGGAAAATATACAAGGGTGCGAAGAGAAAATAGTACAAGAGGAGTTTACACAGGAAGAAGACGGGAAAATGTCGCCAAGTGTCAAGTATGGGGTGACACCAATTATGCCTCCAAAGTCGATGAAATCTCTGGGAGATGGGACGGAAAACCCTAAGGTAGTTATGCGAGCAGAAGAACGGCACCTAGCATCAAACAACATATTGGAAGGATACAAGATCCAGTTATTACACCCAATGTTAGAAGAGAACGCCAGGACATGGGCAGAGAATTGTGGTATATTTCCAAAATTTTTGAAGGAATTTGAAAACAAGATTTCTGTACGAAAGCGGAATGAAGAAACCCAAATAAACATCAAGAGCGACCAGAGGAATAGCCATCACAACCACATCACGGGAAGTCGTAGTGAATACAGAACGAAGAGCGTTATGGAGCCAAAAACATTATTTGCTCCTATAAAATATCAAGGAATTATTTGCATGTCAACGCGACAGTATCCTGTCACCGTGCAGAGCCTATTGGGCAGAGCAGATCATACCGATTTAGGAAAGGGTTTGAAGACATTGGAGAGGTACGAAGTCACCTTTGCAGATGCCCCAAAGTATGGGAATGAAGGAGATATAGGCAGGTCAAGAATGGAGCGAAGTCAGGGGCGAGGGAAGAGTATTGGTATGGTCAACCAGTGGTACAAACGTAGAAGAGGTCGCAGCTGGAAATGGGATGATACCTATCAAGATGTGCTCAACACACTGGAAGCTATGTCCTACAACTGTGAGTTAGGAAATCACTGTCAGCGAAATGGGGATGAACTGTCGCACAAGAGACAAGACATAGTAGGACATTACAAGCTTCAAATCGGAAACCTGGTTCAACATGGATGGAAAATAGTGAAGTGTAAATAAGTGTAATGTTAGGGTTAATAATAAGTAATCACATGTTAATTCGATTTTAAGTTATAAGTGCATATAGGGCGTCGGGCAATATGCAAGAGAGTGCAACCATCGGCAGTGACGATGTTACTAGTGTGAATTTTTCCAGAAGCGGGAAAAATTCAAAAAAGAAAAGGGGGGGTGATGAAACCCATAATATGTGTTTCATTACACTAATTAAATCATTAGTGTAAGAAATCAATAGCTATTTTGGACTGCGCGGTGCGTGCGCCGGGCGCTGCGAGCAGCGGGCAGCCAGCGACGGTTGCCACCGCCACCGGTGCCACCACCGCGAGCAGCGTGAGAATTTCGGTTAGAAGCGGGGCAGCGAGCACGTGTAAGCGGCGGTTAGGACAGTCGAGCCGTGCCGCCCGTCGATGAAGGACGTGGCCGGCGTGCTCCCGGTCAGGAAAGAGTCGCTAGGAGAATCAGAGACGTTAGCAGAGCGGCGACGAGTGCGGACGTGCGGCGAGAGCTCACCGCTAGTGCATGGACGCATATAACATGCGACGTACTTTATGTGCTATCGGAAAGCGAGAAGCAATAGACGTGTAAATAGGACATTAAAAGTATCAGTAGAGTGAAAGATTAGTGTTGGTAGAATAATTGATCTCGCTCCTACTAGTTGGTGCGGTAGAAATATTATTGAAATTGTGCGGTACGGAACTGTGACCGGTATGCAGGATAGGCGCGGGTTAAGTAATTAAACCCACTGACGGACAGTGATTCGAGGGAGGTGCGACGCCGAGATATCAAGATCCTAATCGGGGAAGAATTGCAGGAGCATCAGCCGTGGACGATTGCCACGCCATCCGCCGCCGACGGCCCGCAGCAGCAGCAGAGGTCGACAATCCTGTCGGCACGAGCGGTTCATCGAACATCATAGGTATTCGATCGGGGCCCCGAAGGTATGAAAAATGCATTTCACACTTAATCTTGGTACCAAGGCAGAGTGAAAAAACGTTGTCTGATTATGTAAATAACAAATTTGATCTACAAATAAATCTTGTTCATGATTGTATTTCTATTTATGATTAACTTCCCCAATGTTGCACCAACTTATCCAGGGACCCATTCACGTAAAAGATACCCTCCTTTAGTGTTATATATTGCAGTGAAAATACCCGGCATCACCAGGTATGTCACAATATATAATAAAGAGGGAGCTTATCATAAAAAGCCATGATTGATCAAAAATTTAAAAAACTTGAATGAATACAAAAAACAAAAAGCAGGGAAAAGGCTACCCATTATAAATACGAATCTCCTCGTTTCGATGAAAGCAGGTATAAATTGGGAGGTGGTAGATTAACATAAAAATAGTCGTTATGATTTGAAAAAGACAACAATGAAATTAAGATAAAACAGAAATAGAGAGTTTTTTGATACCTTTATTTACTTAACTTGTAAGAATATTTCTCTTTCAGAAATGTTTCTCCTAAATTTTTGAGCTAAAAAGTAGTTGTTATCAGCACCTTCGAAACAATATGAAATGTTTCTCATAGAGAAATAATTTTGGTAGCACTGCACCAATTACCAACATGTCACCACGCTTGTTAACACAGGGAGAAAAACACGGTGACACATGAGAATCCAATATTCTTATGCAAATGTCCACTCAAATGCTTTCATGTTTCTATAATAACATATAAAAAGCAAAAGCAGGACCCTTGGGGTAACTATTTACAGAAGCACTCCTACAATCATTGGAACAGGTTACTTTCTTTCACTTTCCAGTGTTCTAATTTACACAATGAAAAGGAATTGACAGCATGATTTGTACCTCAGTACCTAATGTCTTCCAGCCATTCCACTGAGCAGAATTGATACACGAGTTTCAATTAAATCCATTCCATTGTTGGATAAGAAATTGTTTGCGATAATTTATAGTGACAAGAAACATTGTGTTAATGTCGCTATCGCAAATAATGAACATCGCCATCTATCTCGTAGCCATCAAAATCGTGAACAGTTCTTAAGAGCATTCTAAGCTGTGGCTGTGCTGAATTTAATAATAGTTTGATTGTAATAAATGGAGAAGTATTAGCCTTATTGTGCATTTGAAAAATCGTTATTTTCGACAAGTAAAATATTCAACAATCTAACTCAAATTCAAAATTTACAAAATTAAAGGTACATTTTTTCGGATAATTAAAGTCGGACAGATTCCACGATGTAATCGAGTGAGAAAAATCTGACTGAACGATTTAATGGAAAAGAGCAATCTGACTTTATAATTGCTCCTTTCAGTCATCATTGAGAAATTCGTTCAATCCTATTTACATTTGGAAGTCTGTAAAGATAAGATTTTGAGTTCAAGACTTTTCTCAAAGAGATTCTTGCATTCGCTGTACACAATCATTCACGTCATAACGTGGAGAATAAAATAATAGAATAGAAAGGATAATAAGCGAGAAGTACTGGACTAAAGTCAGTAATAACCTTCAGAAGATGAAGACAGCTAACTGTAAATATGTGGAATTGTTTGACCAGGCTGAAAACGTTCACTAAATCACTGTACAGAGCAAGTGAATGGTTTATATCGACATACCCACCATTAACCATATTTTAGCGACACACTTTTCCCACTATCCTGTGTGAAGTCTTGATAACTTCATTACCCCCTCTTCTCTTCCTCCCCTTCCCATCCTCTCCCCCTCCCCCATCCTCTCCCCCTCCCCCTCCCTCTCCCCCTTCCCGCTCCCCCTCTCTCTCCCTCTCCCTCTGTCTCTCCCCCTCCCTATCCCTCTCCCTCTCTCTCTCTCCGTCTCCGTCTCTCTCTCCGCCTCCGTCTCTCTCTCTACGTCTCCGTCTCCGTCTCTGTCTGTCTCATTCACTCACACACACACACACACACATTTGCTCCTTTTTTTCCTGACTCTGAAAATCTGTCTCCACCTTGAGACTTTCACGATCATTTTCACCAATCACAAAATAATGCATATACAGTCAAACAATGACTACATTAATCAGTCCAAAACTAGTCAGTAACTACATTAATCAGTCCAAGCCGTACGCACAGCGGGGAGGATTGGGGTCTGTGCGAAGAGGGGGCGTACGAACCTCCCCCTAAAAATTGTAAGGAGTTCCATAGCGCTACGTAATAAAATGTTTTATTTCCCTTAAATGCTGTCAATTTATGATTTTCGAGATGTTACTTTGGAGAATTAATACCCAACATTTGAGAAAGTAGCTTTTCAAACTATCTGCTTATCTTGAAAATGTTTCAACATAAAATCAATTTCATCTACTGATTGTATTATGAGACTTATACTTTTGTTCTCCTTGTAAAACATTTCAGTTATTAGAACAATAAGTCAAATGTAAATAAAAAAATAATAAAAAAGAAGTTCCTGATATAATACTGTGAACTCTTATTTCAGTCTGCCTCAGCCAATAGATCAAAGCAACATACTATTCGAGAAAAGAGCGAAAAAGAATTATTAATGGTTAGGTTACCATCTTTTTTAAACCCATCTACATTCCGCAGGAACGTTCGTGTTAAACCATCCTTTGCTAGTAGTTGTACCAGAACAAAACAGAAGGTATGGGTTCTTATTTTGTTAATAATACTGTAAAATTAAGTCTGTGCAAACCAATGTAAATAATTTTTCTATTATTCAAGAACCAAAATGTTTATCTGTCATATTTTGCTAATCAAGCTTGATAAGTTATATCATTCAACTAGGTAGAGTAAAAGCGAAGAGATTTTGGAGCTCAACAAATTATTATAATTCTCCACATACGTCTCATTCGGTGTTTGCTGGTTTATTTCAAGAAAGTAAATCGATTCGAATCATATCAATCGTAGTATATGGTGTTTCGTCACTCAAGGAAGCACTTCCCCTAATCAAATAATCTTTGCATCTCAGAAATTTGTTCATGCGTGTACTGAACCCAAAACCTCTCTTTCTCAGATATTCACAGTTATTTACCTAAAATATACATTATCACACACGGTGGTCCAACAAATAAACCCATATAATCAATCGCAGAAACCTACATAAAACATGAACTGTCGAGTGAACGACATACATCCTACAACGTCTCAAACTCAAACCAATCAGTAAGCGTAATTCAGAGATCCTCTTCACCAACCATCCTGTCTGATGTAACTGCAGTGCTTCTGACCCGGAGGCTCTAGGTTCGAGTACCGTCAATAGGCTGCCACTAGTTTGTCAGGTAGGGCGAATTCAGTCGCTGTCTGACGGAGAATTCTAGAAGGCAGATGCTCTGATCAGCAGTTTCTCGTGGTCTCTCCGATCAATACAGGTGAACGCCGGAGCAATATCCTAACAAACGGGCCGTTAACCGCGCGCGATCTTTCCTTCCTCTTCCTTGTCCTATCCTCTCCCCTTACACTAGCATGCACCACACTCCACACATGGCGGGAGACCGGTGGGGAGCTTAGAGCTCTTCCCGGCTGTGATGGTTAAGATCAACACCAGGCGAACGCCGGAGCATTGCAGTAACAAACGGGCCACGGACCGCGCGCGATCTTTCCTTCCTCTTCTTTGTCCTTCCCTCATCCCTTACAGACACACACACATACATAAACAGGCACTACACTACCAAACATGCCGCGAGACCGGTCGTGAGCTTAGGGCTTGTCCCAGCTTGGGAGATATCTGGTTGGGAAAACCCTGCTAGCCGACGGTAGGTCGCCATACAGCGGAAGAAGAGTACCGCCTCCTCGTGAGCCAAACACGAGCACTACACTTACCGGACTAATGACCTGAGTAGTTGACGTGTCCGCAATCACTATCAATCACCAACACAATCAATCGCAGACGTCCGTAAAAAAGCAATTGAACATTGCCCTTGTAAGGCCTCAAACTGAAACCAATCATCAACCACAATTCCGACCAGCGCCTCTCTCTCCCAACCATCCTGTCCGGCCTCTTGACAACCTCCTGGGTCTCCGGCTCCCACCCCCACCCGCGCAGTCGACCGGGGCGTGCGGACGTCATAAACAAACGAGCATCGCGGCGCGATATCCCGCTTCCATTATCTGCGCCGCATCTGCCGTCGCCGCCCCCCGTCCCCGCCGTGGGGCCCCGGGGCGGGCTGCGTGGGGCGCGCGGGGTTAAGTCCATAAGGACCCCCGCGGACCCCGTGTGGCAGTGGGCCCAACCTCGCCAAGGCCTCCTTCGGAACCGCGACGCACCGCCGCGCGGACAGGACGGAGCGGGCTACCTTCAGCGTTTATTTTTAATTCGTTGATAGATTGACTACTGATTCCCACTGCTAAGGTCATTAGTCCCGTAAGTGTGGTGATTGTTTAATGGTGGTTATTTCTCCCTATGGTGAGACCCGACGCCGAAGAATTGGCTAACGGGGTTTCCCTCAACCAGGCATCTTTCACCAACCGAGCACTGCCCCAGCTGGGACAAGCTCTAAGCGCCCGAGCGGTCTCTCGTCACGTGTGTTAGTGTACAGCATGTGTGTGTGATTAAGGGGGTGAGAATAGGACGAGGAAGAGGAAGGAAAGATCGCGCGAGTTCCGTGACTCGTTTGTTAGAGTATTGCTCAGGCATTCGATTTGTATTGATTGGATAAACTACGGAACACTACCGATTGGAGCAGCTAATTCTACTCCAGACAGCGAGAGAAGGGTTGAGTGTTGAATGATAGATATATTGACTGATGTTTTTGGCACGTCAACTACTCTCGGCATGTAATTCCAATTAAAACAGTAAGTTCTTTCAAGTTCACGACCTACTGGTCGCGGCGGCGATGGTGAGACGGTTAGCGTACCGGACTGTTGTACAGAAGCTCGCAGGTTCAAACCCGATCGAAGCCGTGGATTTTTAGGGCGACAAAATCCTTCGTACGCCTTCCTTCGGAGGGGAAGTAAAGCCGGCTGTCCCATGTTAGTAGATTTACTTGCATGTAAAAGATCCTCAAGCCTAAATGACGCCTCTGAGCTAAATTCAAAATCGCCTGTTTCTCGCCCAAGAAATACCTCCTTCCTCTGCTAGTTGGTGAAAGGAGCGTAGCAAAATTTGCGTGGTCAGACGGAAGAGCGGGCCTGATGGCCCGAGTCTCGCCACGTAAAATAAGGCAAATTCAATTCAATTCAATATTGGTAAGAGTTGGGGACACTACCATTCATTTGCGAGTTTCGTTACAATTTAAATGTTTCGTATTGAAGTCCCCAATTGGATGAATGTCCTCTTTCCTTTCAGTTCGTGACTTTCAAAAGACGTTCTGTTTTAGTCGAAGTATAGTATCGTTAGTGTAGTGAACACTTTATTTCGGGAGGTAAAGGTGATAGAACGAAGTCAGTATGTGGTGACGCGCGAAAGTAAATTAAAAACGAATATTTTGTACAATAAAACAATATGAGAGTCGCAAGTAATGCGACACGGGTATTGTCTTCGTGTTTAATACATTGATCTGATCAGTTAGGCTGTTGTTTGCATGACAGGATGAACTTAGACAACCACGTAACGTTTACAGTGTGGAAAACGTGTTTCTTCTAACACTACTGTAAAAGGGAGTATCTACAAACTGAGACGGCACACTGTGCTACAAAATAAATTCTCATAATGCCAAACTCTTTTCTTTCGCATTTGTTGATGAGAGACCACCAAACACAATGTTGCATCAAGGAAATTGAAAATCACACGTACACTACCGCGAAAGTTGGGATCAAATTCCATTCATGGTATTCATCTGTCGTGTGTCGTACATAATGCACGCTTCATTATAGCATCCCATAATTCCTATGTGGTTTCCTTTTCCGATATGTAAATTTATTGTACCATTAATAGTATACGCATGCAAACTCGCTTAAAAGTGGCTTTATTTCGTAAAGATGTTCTGTGTGAAAACGCCTCAATATGCAGGGTGAGTCACGTAATTTTGGCAACTCCTATAACTTTTGAACGGTTGGTGTTATTGCAATGCAGTTTTCACGTAAGTGCATAAGGGAATGGGACTAACTGAGAGGTTGTATTCATTTACATTTTATTACTTGAATTTCACAAGATATTGATGTAATTTTGATTTGTTTTTCAAATGGAACCTCACATATTTATTAGTTCATCTGGCAAGCGTAAAAAGCCGATTCCAATGATATACGTATTGTCATGTGTTATATCAGCATTGTTTTAGTAATTTTGATATTTTTGTGACTCGTGTTTAGAGTTATTTTGAATGAAATAGTCTACTACCCAAGTTCACTCAGTGCTGTCTCTGCGTTCGGGCAAGGAAAGTAGCACGAGGTAGCAAAGATCTTCCTATCCGATGGCGTAATTGCATTGAATGTGTAAAGGGCTATGTAAAAAAAATAATATACAACGAAACACTCTCTCTGTAGTAAAATAGTGGGGAAAAATAATATGGGTTTTCATTTAATTCTCCCTCGTATGAACCCAATGGAACCACTTTTATACGATTTTAGAATAAGCAACCCCTTCTCCCCTTAAAATCTCGTCTCCTACTGAATACCGACTCTTCCACGTGATGATGCAGTAAGTATTGTAGTATGTATTGTATGTATATTACTTCTCTAAATTAATGTAGTAAGTATTATATGTACCAAACATTCCATATCAATACATTACATAACCAACACACATGGTATCCCATTATTTTCATGCTCTCGTTTTCATTCATATTTTTTCCCCTTACAATTGGATCCCCCTTTGATAACGACCATGTCCAGGTTTCATGAGTGAGAGTTACGAGAGATTCTATTTCAGCGTAAATATTTACAGCATTTCCAAACAGTGCAAAGACTCGATTCCACTTGAAAAGTATCAATGCCATTTCTGTACGAGTTATAAATGCTATCAATGACAAAATCACTTGGATATTGACCCTGCTCTCTAAAACAGTTTTAATCGCGGAAAAACAACCTAATAAGTTCCGTACTCCTGAACCAACGCACATCAATAACGTCAAAAGAATACGTTATTGATCCGGGATAACATAGATATCAACCAAAAGTAGTTTATTACAAAATGAATTTTAAGAAACACAAAACATACACGTGTGTCGAGACTTCATCCCGCTTCAGTGGTACCAAGTAACATAGATTAAACAGGTAGTAAGTCCTAAGATGGAGCAATCTTGTATGTCATACGAAGTACAGAGACATAGCCGGAGCACAACGGAATTTATTGCAGGAGAATTCTTACGACTGGCTGCTCTGATAGGTAGTTTTCCGCGGTTTCTCCGATCAACACCAGGAGAATGCCAGAGAACTACCCTAACTACCCTAACGGACTACGCGCGATCTTTCCTTTCTCTTCCTTGCGTTATCCTCACTTCTTACTTACACACACTTCCAAAGACTACACTTCCGCACATGTCGGGAGACCAATCGAACGAAACTTTATAACTCGTTCTGGCAGGCTGGATTGATTGATTGAATATTTTGTGTTTCCGAGAGCATTAACGGATGAGGTCGTTAGTTCCTTAAGTGAAGTGCATGTTTTTGTCACGGGAAGTGGCTGTGATCTTCCACCGCTACACGGCAATATCCGGCGCCGATCTACATGTCGGCTTGCAATTTCCTTTCCCCCAACCAGATGTCTTCCAGGGTGGCACCACCTCAGCTGGCACAGTCTCTACATTCTCGACTGGTCTTGCGAAATGTGTTGTTGTGTAGTGTATGTAATGAGTGTTCAAGTAACGGGTGGGGATACGGCAAGGATAAGAAAGGAAAGACAGCGCGCTCTCAGTGACCCGTTTGTTAGGATACTGCTTCGGCCATCACTACGTGTTGACGGGCAAAAGTATGGAAATCTATCAGCTTCCCGCAGCTAGAATTCTCCCCCAGGCAGCGACTGAATGCGACCTAGTGCGAAGAATCCTGCATCCATCGGTAGTGGAACCCCAGTATCTCCCGGTCAGAGGCATTTTAGTGATGCCCTGAGCCACCTCAGCTGATAAGAACTTTTTTTTGGAAATGTTTTCGGTGCCCCTTTCGCCCCACTGTGTTTCGGGGCTGCGTGGGCCCCCCGCGGCCGAGGAACGAGTGTTTAGAGCGTCTAAATCAGAAACGGTTCTTTTGTTCGCTGGCGGCTGGGCGTCGCGACGCCAGGGGCCGTGGGGCTGTTTGGTCGCAAGGTCGGGACGCCGCGGCGCGGGAGAAGAAGGGGCGGGCGGCAGCGGGTCTCTCAGAGGCGCTACTGTTCCGCCTCGGCCAGCAACACCGTTTGCCACTCCGGGGATGCGATTCGCTAGTGCTTGCGTGGTTGGTGAAATGGAGAGCCCCTTTCAGAGGGAGAGAGGGAAGGGGTGAGAGAGGGGGGTGCGGGAAAGCAAGGCAGTGAAAGAGAGAGCGAAATAGAGCGAGAGAGAGAGGGAGAGAGAAAATGAATATTGTTGGGTTATAGTAACGGTTAGTTTATCAGATGGATGCATCCAAATGTGCGCGTTCAAACCCGATTGACATCGTCGATTTTAAGGGCGAAAAGTCCTTCGTACGCTTAGCTTTGGAAGTAATTAAAGCCGGCTACCCATGTTGTAGAATTATTGGATGTAAACGATCCTTCAACTTAAAAGAAGCCCCTGGGCTAAATCCTCCCTTCGAAGGGGAAGTAAAGCTGACTGTTCCATGTTGTAGATTTAATGCACGTAAATGATCCTCAGGCCTAAAAGAAGTATCTGAGATAAATTCAAATCGACTGTTTTGTCAGCCGAATGATACCTCCTATCTTCCCTGTTGGGTAAAAGAGCAACATTTGATTGTTGATATAAGAAGAGCGAGCTTGATGACCCGAGTCTCGCCATGTAAAATATTTGAACATTGGTTCCGTGAGCGACTCATGTACTCAGTTCACTACTTCCATATATGTAGTGACTACATTCTTTCTCCGCTGACATTTAAACTCTGTCTCCGATTATTACAGCTGGGGAGATTCCCCTTCAGGTATGTGCCTTCGAAGGGGAAGTAAACCTGACTGTTCCATGTTGTAGATTTAATGCACGTAAATGATCCTCAGGCCTAAAAGAAGCATCTGGGCTAAATTCAAATCGACTGTCAATCGACCATCGGGACACCACCCCAGCTGAGGCAATCTCTAACCACCCGACCGCTCTCTGGGTATGCGTGGTAGGATAGTGAATGCTGGTGTAAATGTTTAAAAGTAGGGGGAACGACGAGGAAGGGGAAGGAAAGATCGCGCGCGGTCCGTGGCCCGTTTGTTAGGGTTCTGCTGCGGCATTCGCCTGGTGTTGATCGGAGAAGCCACGCAAACTCCCGATCAGAGCAATCGGCCACTACGATTTTCCTCCAGGCAGCGACTGAATTCGACCCAGCTATAGAGCTTGTGCCAAACATCCGCTACTATCAGGAGCAGAACCCTACGACTAGTCGGTCAATGATGGGTGGAGAGGAGGTACGTCTCTGAGACCCGCTACTGTTTTGGTTCGGTGACGTCGCCAGGAACACGCTTTGCCACTTCCTCTCAAGCGACCCTCGCAGACGCCCTCCTGTGGCTGGTGAAATGGAACCATCCTTCGAACTGCCAATACTATTTGCATAACGCCACATTTCTTTAAAAAGAGGACACGAATTTCACTGGAGAAAACAGAATCAAATTATAGCTAAAACCACTATCATGAACAAAACCAGATATCAAAAGGCCTTTAAAATAATAATTATTATTATTATTACTATTATTATTGTTATTATTATTATTATTCCTCTAATTCATGACTAAATATGTTATGAGTCAGCTGAACATAAAATCCACTTGAGGTTATAACCAGCTTCAAAAGGAGATATAGGAACCGTGTATGCCTCTCCAATACTTTGCCAATAAAAATAGAACATAATTTATTATATTATTTTATTAAGTATATTATTAATTATATTATATCATTAATTGTTATTATATTACTAATTATTATATTTCTATAATTAATCTAATTAACTTTTTTCTAACGTAACAATTGATTAGTTGTCTAACAGAAGTGCTGATTTTGCAGGAACGCTTACGACATCTTTAAATTCAGATTCCTCAGTTTTTTTTCTTGAAGATTCGTTATATAACAGAAAAACTATCGAATGTGAACGACGTGTTTTTAAAGGTACGTGGCGCTTAATGTATTTTCACGTGCACTTTCATTTGTGTAAGACCTGTGTTCGGGATGAAGAATGTAATTCTTTACCTGATAGCTGTCGTGTTCTTTTGCTCTATATACATTCATTTTCATAATACATACATTATTTTTGAACTGAAGCGTATATAATCTTAATACTTTCAACGTGAACCTTGCTTATTTTCTTCTCGACGGGAAATTTCCTAAACAGACATCTTCAATTTCTCAAAATAATTACCACACGCTTCTCATCTCCTCTCATATTTCACACTTCCACATATTTTATTCCTTCCAATTGACTTGTCCAAACACGTTCATTTGTTTTTCTCACCAGGGGTCCATCAGGTGGGATATAGTAACATGAACTTCTAGACTTGCGTTTCAGGATGGCTATACAAAGCATTCTGGTTCATGTGGATATTAAAAGAAGTGTTTCTTAACTTCTTTACAGCTCATAGTATTTATTTTTTCAATGTTAATGAAAGGAACTTGAAATCATCTCTGTTTGTAAAAGGGTTACAAGTTCATAACTCGTATTCCTGATAAGAGTTTGTCTTGCGAGTGTGTATTATGGCGAATATATTGTCGCAAAAGACATGTCGAACTAACCTCGGAGTCGAGAATATATTTTTGTTTCAACGCATTTCATAAGATCGTGTCGATATAGTGCAATAAACCTTTAGCTTCTAGAAATAATAATTTCACATGTACTTGGAAAACAAGAAAAATTAAATAATTACTGGTCTATTTCAAATTTAACTATTTTTTAAAAGGTTGGAATAAAGTCCAGTTAGTTCAATATAAAATTTATCAAAGGTTTAAATACCCTATTCTACACCAACTTTTAAATTTCTTGTAATGGCTGCATCAAAAACAACTTGGAAAAATTAAGAATATACTGATATATTTGCCATGATAAAACACGCAACCTGTACGTGTTAGTGATTCACCTACAATAACACAATGAAAACTAAGCAGACTAAAATCATATTGCTGCAAGATGCCAACCCTTCAACTTGAATAATATTTTTAGAAACATTCTGAAATCCCAGAACGCATTTTTATACGAATCTACGGACGAATGTTCAATCAAGTGGTACTTACTTACGAGTCTCGTGGACTTTTCATAGAATTACAAATGTTCATTTTATTTTCTAACAAAAATCTGATAACAATGACAACACTGAATGCATTAATATTATACCAAAATAAATTGCTAATGTTAAGAACCAACATTCACCATAGTCGTAAGCTTGATTAGAATAGAAATCTCTAAACCTGGAAACAGGAAACAAATACAACTCATGAAGTACCTAGCACTATTCTCTAATTTCCATCTGTAGAAAACATTGGTATCCATTAAGTCAATTCCACATACACTCCACGAGTTTCCATACAGACATTCATGTCACGGTTTGTAGAATTATAATGAGTATTTCATCAACAAATTCTCAGTATCGAATTCGAGATGAAAAACATTAATCTATCCTCAGGTATAGATTGTTGAAATAGGACACAAATTAGAAGACGTCACGAATTCATGATAAGAATTGAAACTTTACAGTGCACAAACCACTATTCCTTTAACTTGCAACATACTCTCATTCCTATATGAAGAGAAGAAAACATATCTTTAGACTTTGTGTAAGATTATTCAATCGGTGATCGTATTTATACCATTTCCTGTCTTAATTAAAATGTGCATGTGTTCCTCAATTCATGCATCAAACAAATTCAAACACAAGGAAAACAAATTTGATTACAAAAATACAGTAAATCTTCATTAGTACAAACTCGCTTAACATGAAATTCGTCCTAAAACATACAAAATGTGGATCCTCTCAAAGAAATAGCAGTAACGAGGACTTGGAATTTGACCTGGACTTTAATGAGGGTTTACTGTGTTGATAATTTGAATAAAAAACAAGTCAAACCTTTCACTAAACAAACAAATACAGTCAGTATTTTCATCATACACCAATTTCCATTCTGAGAATAAGCATAACTACACAGAAATCATTTCCACATAGAACGCGCAAAGATATTGAAGTGAGTATCTTTTTCCAGTTCTGATTTTCCATGATTATTCCAATGTGATTCTCTTCCTAGAATTCGCATACCTACGTAAAGCAACATCACATCCATCGTGGTTCTAAAATAAATCACAAGAACTCATCAGTCAAAAATCAGTTATAAAAAGATTAACTTGTGAATGCGCCTGCAATAAAGAGACACCAACCACAATTAGTATTGCACATCCCCCACTAATTTCATTTTAGTCAATCAGCGTATTCTGAGAACTCATTTTCAAATACTTTTCGAAAACAAAAAAATGAATTGGGACTTTTGTCATGTTTAGGTTTTACTCGATAACTAATGTGTTTTGCTTCGTGGAACCACGATCCACAAAACAATATAACACACCAACAAAATATTGCATTAACACTCATTCACAGCAGTCAATAATACAATATAAAATTCGCAAGTTCGCACTGGCCAGTTATCTTGCATTAAACAGACAGTAATCATAAAAAGTATAACACATCACATACTAATTTCCAACTTATTCCATTCCATTTTCAACCATTTCTAATTGCCAATGTTCCCACAGATTACGAAACCGTACCTGTACTGCACACAATTCACTCATGCCCATGTCGAGGAGTAGGTTAATTTCTGAGAACTCATTCTGTCTTTTCGAGAGGAGATTTAATCGACCGATCCTTTCATGTAGCGGTTTTCTACGATAATTCAAATGTACTCTACATCCTGGAACCACAATCTGTATAATAATATCACACTGAACCACTATAATACGAACTCGTAACTCGTACAATAAAACACCCAATCCCTCAGTAGTGAAGAATGCATTATAAAAATGGTAACCGCCAGTTCCCCCACACTAAACAGACAACCTGCGCAGCGAATGTTGCGAACCACACACCAATTGCGAGACAGAAAAGCAGCCTAATTTCCGGGAATTTATTTTCAAAATATTTTCGAAAGAAGATTTCATTGCAACTCTCTGTCATGTTATGTCTTTCAACCTAATACAATTGTACTTTACTTTTTAAAAACATGATCTGCAAAACAACATCACGTAGCAACAAGATTTTACACTTAAACACTCAAACTCACAGTAGTTTAAAGTAGTAAGAATTCAATATTTTTAAATGTATTCTTGGCCACTGTAGGTTCGTGAACTTGCTAGTTCTTCAAGACTAAACAGAGACCGCAGCTAGCATTGCACTCCACACATTAATTCCGAATCGGAAAAGCAGTCTAATTTCCGGGAACTCTTTTCCAACCTTTTCAAAAGGAAATTCAATTGTGAATTTTTGTCACATGATTTGCTGTGACGTTACAAATATACTTTACTTCCTGATCAATAAAACACTCAAACCCGCAGTAGTCAAGAATACAATTTTGAGATGTATTCTCTGCTACCGTGAGTTCGTGAACTTGCTACTTCACCTAGACTAACAGTCAAGAACCGCAGCCAGTATTGCACACCACACACTAATTCCGAATCGGATAAGCAGCCTAATTTCCAGGAACTCTTTTTCCGCATTTTTAAAAGGAAATTCAATTGTGAATTTGTGTCATGTGATTTTCTGCGATATTACAAATCTACTTTACTTCATGATCTGTAAAATACTATAAGCCAGTAACAAGATTCTACAATAAAACACTCAAACCCGTAGTAGTCAAGAATACAATTTTTGAGATGTATTCTCGGCTACCGTGCGTTCGTGAACTTGCTACTTCCCTTAGACTAAACAGTCCAGCACCGCAGCCAGTATTGCACACCACACACTAATTCCGAATCGGATAAGTAGTCTAATTTCCGGGAACTCTTTTTCAGCCACTTTAAAAGCAGATTTAATTGTGAATTTTTGTCATAGGGTTTCCAGTGATAATACAAATATACTTTACTCCTGTACAATAAAACACTCCAACTCGCAGTAGTCAAGAACACAATTTTTGAGATGCTACCGTGAGTTCGTGAACTTGCTACTTCCCCTAGACTAAACAGCCCAGCACCGCAGCACCCCACCACACACTAATTCCGAATCGGAGGAGCAACCTAATTTCCGGGAACTCTTTTTCAGCCATTTTAAAAGCAGATTTAATTGTGAATTTTTGTTATATGGTTTCCAGTGATAATACAAATATACTTTACTTCCTGATCAATAAAACACTCAAACCCGCAGTAGTCAAGAATACAATTTTTGAGATGCATTCTCGGCTACCGTGAGTTCGTGAACTTGCTACTTCCCCTAGACTAAACAGCCCAGCACCGCAGCCAGTATTGCACACCACACACTAATTCCGAATCGGATAAGCAGTCTAATTTCCGGGAACT
Organism: Gryllus longicercus; assembly: GCA_038098605.1. Lineage (NCBI taxonomy): Eukaryota > Metazoa > Arthropoda > Insecta > Orthoptera > Gryllidae > Gryllus > Gryllus longicercus. The sequence continues at coordinate 808,180 of JAZDUA010000447.1, forward strand.
CTTTTTCAGCCATTTTAAAAGCAAATTGTGTTGGGAATTTTTGTGATATGATATCCTGTGATATTACAAATATACTTTAATTCCTGTAATCATGATCTGTAAAATACTATCAGCCAGCAAGAAGATTCTGCAATCGAACACTCAAACCCTCAGTAGTCAAGAACACAATTTTTGAGATGCTACCGTGAGTTCGTGAACTTGCTACTTTCCCTAGACTAACAGCCAAGCACCGCAGCCAGTATTGCACCCCACCGCACACTAATTCCGAATCGAAGGAGCAACCCAATTTCCGGGAACTCTTTTACAGCCTTTTTAAAAGCAGATTTAATTGTGAATTTTTGTCATATGGTTTCCAGTGATAATACAAATATACTTTACTTCCTGTACAATAAAACACTCCAACTCGCAGTAGTCAAGAACATAATTTTTGAGATGCATTCTCGGCTACCGTGAGTTCGTGAACTTGCTACTTCCCCTAGACTAAACAGCCCAGCACCGCAGCACCCCACCACACACTAATTCCGAATCGGAGGAGCAACCTAATTTCCGGGAACTCTTTTTCAGCCATTTTAGAAGCAGATTTAATTGTGAATTTTTGTTATATGGTTTCCAGTGATAATACAAATATACTTTACTCCTGTACAATAAAACACTCCAACTCGCAGTAGTCAAGAACACAATTTTTGAGATGCTACCGTGAGTTCGTGAACTTGCTACTTCCCCTAGACTAAACAGCCCAGCACCGCAGCACCCCACCACACACTAATTCCGAATCGGAGGAGCAACCTAATTTCCGGGAACTCTTTTACAGCCTTTTTAAAAGCAGATTTAATTGTGAATTTTTGTTATATGGTTTCCAGTGATAATACAAATATACTTTACTCCTGTACAATAAAACACTCCAACTCGCAGTAGTCAAGAACACAATTTTTGAGATGCTACCGTGAGTTCGTGAACTTGCTACTTCCCCTAGACTAAACAGCCCAGCACCGCAGCACCCCACCACATACTAATTCCGAATCGGAGGAGCAACCTAATTTCCGGGAACTCTTTTTCAGCCAGTTTAGAAGCAGATTTAATTGTGAATTTTTGTTATATGGTTTCCAGTGATAATACAAATATACTTTACTCCTGTACAATAAAACACTCCAACTCGCAGTAGTCAAGAACACAATTTTTGAGATGCTACCGTGAGTTCGTGAACTTGCTACTTCCCCTAGACTAAACAGCCCAGCACCGCAGCACCCCACCACATACTAATTCCGAATCGGAGGAGCAACCTAATTTCCGGGAACTCTTTTTCAGCCAGTTTAGAAGCAGATTTAATTGTGAATTTTTGTTATATGGTTTCCAGTGATAATACAAATATACTTTACTCCTGTACAATAAAACACTCCAACTCGCAGTAGTCAAGAACACAATTTTTGAGATGCTACCGTGAGTTCGTGAACTTGCTACTTCCCCTAGACTAAACAGCCCAGCACCGCAGCACCCCACCACATACTAATTCCGAATCGGAGGAGCAACCTAATTTCCGGGAACTCTTTTTCAGCCAGTTTAGAAGCAGATTTAATTGTGAATTTTTGTTATATGGTTTCCAGTGATAATACAAATATACTTTACTCCTGTACAATAAAACACTCCAACTCGCAGTAGTCAAGAACACAATTTTTGAGATGCTACCGTGAGTTCGTGAACTTGCTACTTTCCCTAGACTAACAGCCAAGCACCGCAGCCAGTATTGCACCCCACCGCACACTAATTCCGAATCGAAGGAGCAACCCAATTTCCGGGAACTCTTTTACAGCCTTTTTAAAAGCAGATTTAATTGTGAATTTTTGTTATATGGTTTCCAGTGATAATACAAATATACTTTACTTCCTGTACAATAAAACACTCCAACTCGCAGTAGTCAAGAACATAATTTTTGAGATGCATTCTCGGCTACCGTGAGTTCGTGAACTTGCTACTTCCCCTAGACTAAACAGCCCAACACCGCAGCACCCCACCACACACTAATTCCGAATCGGAGGAGCAACCTAATTTCCGGGAACTCTTTTTCAGCCATTTTAGAAGCAGATTTAATTGTGAATTTTTGTTATATGGTTTCCAGTGATAATACAAATATACTTTACTCCTGTACAATAAAACACTCCAACTCGCAGTAGTCAAGAACACAATTTTTGAGATGCTACCGTGAGTTCGTGAACTTGCTACTTCCCCTAGACTAAACAGCCCAGCACCGCAGCACCCCACCACACACTAATTCCGAATCGGAGGAGCAACCCAATTTCCGGGAACTCTTTTACAGCCTTTTTAAAAGCAGATTTAATTGTGAATTTTTGTTATATGGTTTCCAGTGATAATACAAATATACTTTACTCCTGTACAATAAAACACTCCAACTCGCAGTAGTCTAGAACACAATTTTTGAGATGCTACCGTGAGTTCGTGAACTTGCTACTTTCCCTAGACTAAACAGCCCAGCACCGCAGCACCCCACCACATACTAATTCCGAATCGGAGGAGCAACCTAATTTCCGGGAACTCTTTTTCAGCCAGTTTAGAAGCAGATTTAATTGTGAATTTTTGTTATATGGTTTCCAGTGATAATACAAATATACTTTACTCCTGTACAATAAAACACTCCAACTCGCAGTAGTCAAGAACACAATTTTTGAGATGCTACCGTGAGTTCGTGAACTTGCTACTTCCCCTAGACTAAACAGCCCAGCACCGCAGCACCCCACCACATACTAATTCCGAATCGGAGGAGCAACCTAATTTCCGGGAACTCTTTTTCAGCCAGTTTAGAAGCAGATTTAATTGTGAATTTTTGTTATATGGTTTCCAGTGATAATACAAATATACTTTACTCCTGTACAATAAAACACTCCAACTCGCAGTAGTCAAGAACACAATTTTTGAGATGCTACCGTGAGTTCGTGAACTTGCTACTTCCCCTAGACTAAACAGCCCAGCACCGCAGCACCCCACCACATACTAATTCCGAATCGGAGGAGCAACCTAATTTCCGGGAACTCTTTTTCAGCCAGTTTAGAAGCAGATTTAATTGTGAATTTTTGTTATATGGTTTCCAGTGATAATACAAATATACTTTACTCCTGTACAATAAAACACTCCAACTCGCAGTAGTCAAGAACACAATTTTTGAGATGCTACCGTGAGTTCGTGAACTTGCTACTTCCCCTAGACTAAATAGCCCAGCACCGCAGCACCCCACCACATACTAATTCCGAATCGGAGGAGCAACCTAATTTCCGGGAACTCTTTTTCAGCCAGTTTAGAAGCAGATTTAATTGTGAATTTTTGTTATATGGTTTCCAGTGATAATAGAAATATACTTTACTTCCTGATCAATAAAACACTTAAACCCGCAGTAGTCAAGAATACAATTTTTGAGATGCATTCTCGGCTACCGTGAGTTCGTGAACTTGCTACTTCCCCTAGACTAAACAGCCCAGCACCGCAGCCAGTATTGCACACCACACACTAATTCCGAATCGGATAAGGAGTCTAATTTCCGGGAACTCTTTTTCAGCCAGTTTAGAAGCAGATTTAATTGTGAATTTTTGTTATATGGTTTCCAGTGATAATACAAATATATTTTACTCCTGTACAATAAAACACTCCAACTCGCAGTAGTCAAGAACACAATTTTTGAGATGCTACCGTGAGTTCGTGAACTTGCTACTTCCCCTAGACTAAACAGCCCAGCACCGCAGCCAGTATTGCACCCCACCGCACACTAATTCCGAAATGAAGGAGCAGCCTAATTTCCAGGAACTCGTTTCCACACACAGTGCTTACTGCGGGGTCGTGCCTGATCAAATTCCGGGGCCGGCGTTCGGGTGTGTTTACGGTGCCTGCCGCCCGGCGCTGATTGCCAGGCGTGTGATTGGCCTCTGCTGGAATGCGACGTGATTACGCGGAAGATATTGGCCGGCGAGCGATCCTCGCCGGCGATCGTGGTCCGATGGAGAACTCGCGTGATTGTGGACAGGGATGCCAACCCCTCTCGGCTGTAAATCATTCGGCAGCCAGAAGTGTTGGAGGATGTTGGCATGACCTCATCATGAAAAGAATTCTATGGCGCGTCTAAGAAGTGGTAAGCAAATAATACGGTTTTGTGGCTTTAATGCGAAATTATCAACAATAAAACATGTGTTCTACTGTGCGACTAAGAAGTGGTAAGCAAGTAATACGGTTTTGTGGACTTAATGCGAAATTATCAACAATAAAACATGTGTATCAATAAAAATGCGTGTGTTCTACTGTGCATCAAGAAGTGGTAAGCAAATAATACGGTGTTGTGGCTTTAATGGGAAATTATCAACAAAAATGCATGTGTTCTACTGGTAGATATGGAAATTCTTCTCAATCCCAACCATCTTTAGGGCATTGAGCATACACACTTGGAGAAAACCTCCGTTAAATTTCGTCTTGTCGCGTCACGTCGCATCAGTCATTGCGTGTCCACCCTTCGGCCGGGCGCAAAGCACCTTTAGTAATCGTGGTAACACTGGTGGAAGACTGTCACCTGTTTGAGAGAAATCCCGCCAGCTGACGGTTGGTTTGTATTTACTAGGCTGTCCGGGTGACGCCGCGTCCATGGCGAAGGTGTCGACGTCACGGTCGGCATTCTGCGACCTTCCTCAGGGCGTATTGCGAGGAAGGAAGGAGGATTGCGAGGAAGCGTATTGCGAGGAAGGTCGCGGAATGGCGACCGAAACGTCGGCACCTTCGCCATGGACGCGGCGTCACCCGGACAGCCTAGTAAATACTGACTCCGGCCACGGAAGCCTACGCTCTCACTTGACGGTAGGTTGATGCCGGATCTCACCATCCACAAAATTTTATTTCCATTTACAAAATCCTTCGTACGCCTTCCTTCGGAGGGGAAGTAAAGCCGGCTGTCCCATGTTCGTAGATTTACTTGCATGTAAAAGATCCTCAAGCCGAAATGACGCCTCTGAGCTAAATTCAAATCGCCTGTTTCTCGCCCAAGAAATACCTCCTTTCTCTAGTTGGTGAAAGGAGCGTAGCGAAATTAGCGTGGTCAGACGAAAGAGCAGGCCTCATGGCCCTAGTCTCGCCACGTAAAGTAAGGCCAATTCAATTCAATTCAATTCAATTCAATTCAATCCAGCAGCGGAAAGAACCCCCGAGCAAAATATGCACTATACTTACGGGACTAATGACCCTAGCAGTTCACGTGCCCGCAATCACTACCAATCAATCATCGTTATATGGAAAAGGTGGAGGCAGGAGCCGATAAACGCAGAAACGGCGTCTGAAATGAGAGTAGCAGCGGAGGCGGTTTAGAGAGCGACAGACAGACAGACTGGGCGGCAACGCGTGCAGTGGGAGCGGGCGCGTCGTTGCGGCTAGACAAACAAACGGCGCGCGTAATAGCGCAATGAATCACGCGCCGCCGCCGCCGCTCCCAACGCGCGAACGTGACGCAATAAGACGAAGCGGCGCTCGCGTTACGCGCCGCCACCGTCGCCCCCCCCCCGCCTTCACGCAGCGCCGGCGGGACGCGTCGGCATGTAGATCAGCCTCGGGTGACGATGGACTGCCCGCCAGGGGCGCTGGCGATCAATTTCGGTCAACGCCGTCAATAGTCTTAACTAACTGCGAACCAACTGCTGGTAGGGTTTTTGCTAAACTAATTTCTCTTTAGGTTGTTGTTTGTTTTTTTTCGTCGCGAATTGGCCTTTCTGCAGACTACGCGAATTTGTATTTTTACCCAACCAAGGCCCCGTCATATTTTTTTCCTGGAGATATGCACGTGAAACAGCATTTCGTCTGAGTCCATTTTTATGCATAGGGTTGTTTCTTCTGGTAAGATGTTTACTACACTAATTTCTCTTTTGGTTTCTTTTTTTCGTCGCGAATTGGCCTTTCGAAGACCACGCGAACGTCTAGTTTTACCCACCAACGTCCCGACGTATTTTTTCCTGAAGGTATGCACCTGAAACAGCATTTCGTCTAAGTCAATTTTTACCCACAGGGTTGTTTGCCCTGGGGTAATGAAAGATGAAATCATGATGCTTACAAGGGGCGATAGAACGACACACACGTACAAATACACCCATGCGTGAGGCGGATCTCGAACCCGCGATCTTATGGTCCGAGACCACTATGGCAGTACTGCCTTAACGATGTGATCGGTTTTTCCTTAGGTTTTATTATTTATTTATTTTTATTTAATTTATAGTCACCTCAACAACGAGGTTATAAGCGCCTGCAAGTTTAGGTGTTGTGAATTTATTTTCTATTTAATACCGGTACTTGCTTTCGGTAGTGGCCACGTGACGACGCCAAATGAAATCTCCGCGGCTGTATAGCAGCACTAAACCTCTCCCCGACGTGGCACTTCGGCCCATCTCGGTCTAGAACGAGTACAGTGGACCGTAGGTTCACGTGGTTCCTTGCATCGGGAAGGCGTCGATATGTACGTCAGCACCGCCACCTCGTGGTAAAGATTGACTGTCCACGCAAGGTGCGGGCGATAGATTTACTCTCGGAACGCGAAGCTCCGGTCAACGCTGCCTGGCGTGAATACGCTTAACTAACTGCCAGCGATCTGGTGGTTGTTATCTGGTGATTTTGGTGGTCGATTTTTGAAAACCAGACACTTACATTTTGGTTTTGTGAATCTCATTTCTCCTTATTTAACGTCGTACATAACAAACTTCAAACCTTCTGTTGGCAAGACTTTTGCTAAATATACATTTTTATTTACGTTTTTTATTATTTATTTATTTATTTTAATTTTAGTCACACCAAGATCG